>CAJHQQ010000564.1:0-173070 GCA_905132885.1 Moricandia moricandioides
AAATTACGGCTGAGTTTTAGAAAGACTTGGCTAATATTAAATTACGGCTGAATTTTAGAAGGACTCGGTTAATAACAAGAAACATTTTCAACTCTTATTTATACACAATTTATCTCCAAATAAATTTAACCTGTCTCTATACCGACGGAAGTCTTATAAACTCACATATTTGAGAGAAAATGGAACGTTTCCCTGTTCTTGAAATGCCTGAAGATATTCAAGTGTTAATGATTGAATGTGTAGCCGGTAACTCCTTCACATATCTCTATAGTCTGAGAGCATCGTGCAAGACGATGAAGGCCTTAACAGATCGGTGTAGGGTATACCATTTTCTTGATGTGTTATCCATCCACTGGGAAGTCAATATGCTTCCTTCATTGTTGAAAACTTGCTACGCTGAGGGAAACCCAAACACACTTTATAACAAGGGTGTACTGTTTTTCTTCACATTTAACCTTCAAGAAGAAGGACTTCCTCTCATGAAGAGTGCAGCGGATGCAGGATATGATCGTCCCGTGTATACATACGCAATGACTCGGAAACTCTTTTGGGATAATGAGGAGTATTTCGCTCGTTTTACAAGGAAATCAGCTAAAAGTATTCGGAAACTAGTGTGATCTTTGAAATGGAGATGGGGTTTGTGGCATAGTGACGAGCTTCACACAAGGAGGGACATGTTCATTTCAACCGTTGTTCCATCGTTCTATAGTTGCCAATGTGTTCCTATTATAGACATAGATTGGGTCTTGTGGTTGATTGAGCACAGTAAAGGTAACAACATGTGTAACCGCTGTTTCTGGATCAAAGAGGTGAGGTTGCGTGATTTTGAACCGATGAGCGTGTTTATGGACACAAGGGAGTGGTGAAGATGTATTATAGCAGATTAATGTATGAAAATTTTTTCATTTATGAAAAGTTTTTAATGTATGAAAATGTATTATTGCTGAGTTTTTGTTTAATTATGGCTGAGTTTTGGTTTAATTATGGCTGAGTTTTAATTTAATTATGGGTGAGTTTTGGTTTAATTATGCATAGTTTTGGTTTAATTATGACTTAGTTTTGGTTTAATTATGGCTGAGTTTTGTTTAATTACGGCTGAGTTTTAAATTAATTATGGCTGAGTTTTAATTTAATTATGGCTGAGTTTCGGTTTAATTATACAATGTTACGGCTGACTAATAAAACATTGCGGCTGAATTACATAAAACACAAAGGCTGACTTATGATTACAATACATAACTATGCAAATAAGTAGTAGTAGCAACATATGGACATACCAATCTCACAAACCTCCACATTCCACAAACACCGCACATCGCTCATACATTCATCTCCTCTCTCTCAGATTTTGTCTTCATTCCTTCAAACTCTTTCTCCAAGCGAAAAACATTAACTCTCACCTCCGACATGCCTTTGTTCATGAATCTAATCAAAGACTTCATATCTTCAACCTCTTCCACTAAACACTCATCCTTCTATTTGAATAAATGTCTCTGGTTTCAGCAATATAAACAAATCTCAGTTTCCCACTCAACACATGCCAAATAAGAACTAAAGCTAACGTTATTATATCCTTTTGCACAAAAATAGTACAATCTTCCTGGATTTTTAGTTGTCCCAGATGTAAATATTTCAGCGGGTTAACCACACCAAACACTGTTTCAGAGTTCCTCTCTCCACATTTACGAGACAAAACGCCACAAGACTTTAGATGATTAATAGTTTTTTAGGGTTTTTTGTACAAACTTTAGGTATTACATATTATGATTAGAACTAGAGAATCTATATAGGAGTATTATTTGTATCATAACTTAAAAAAATATAGAAATAAAGGATAAAAAAAACTTAATTAAATAATTCCCAATATGTTAATATACATATATATATATATATATATATATATATATATATATATATATATATATATATATATATATATATATATATATAATTTATTAATAGATAAAAACATTTTGGGTTATCGGTTTGGTTCAGTTTAAAATCAAACCAAGCCAAACCATTCGGGTTAAATAACATATAAACCAATTGGGTTATGTAAAGAACACGGTTTGGTTTGGTTTGTTTTAACTTCGGTTGGGTTAGGTCAGTTCGGTTCGGTTAGGTTTGGTTTTTTTGCCCACCCCTAGTTGATAGGAGCAAAAAATCGAGAAATCAACTTACCTGAAACGCAGGATGAAGAAGACAATTTTTTTCAATTTTAGAACACAACTCCCAACTCTATAAGAAAACAAATATATGACAAAAACAGGGAAATCAAAGTATTGTCGTCTCAATATTATAAATGCCTTAATATATGTTATAAACATCTAGATATTATAAATGTCTTAATATTTTAACATTCAAGACTGAGTTATATAAAGCAATACGGCTGAGTTATAAAAGAAAGAAGGCTGGGTTACATAATTTGACAGTTGAGTTATAATAGAGAGACGGCTGAGTTATAATAGAGAGACGGCTGAGTTATGTAATTTAATGACTGGTTTATTAACAACCACGTCTGAGGTATTGACAATCACGGCTGAGTTATTAACATCCACGGCTGAGTTATATAATTTGACGACTGAGTTACATAAAGCCAAAAGGCTGAGTTATTAACATTAGTAAACAAGTTGCATTGTATTTTAAAACCAAAATTATCAGGTCCAGACTCTTCAAACATATCAACGAGAGAAATCCAAACTCTATTTAGCATCCACTCAGGCTTCTCGCCACCATGCTACCAAATCCTCTTCAACTTACGCATTTGAGAGCGAAATATCGACCTTGCCAACAGATTAAAATGTGTCCAAACTGTAAAATTATGCCTCGGATCCCACGTGTTTTTTCGCTACAAATAAACAAAGATTAAAAAAAATTAGTGTTTGACTTAACTCTAATATGGATACATAATCGGTATGGTACTTACTGTGAGTATAAGAAACCAGTGTTCCTTAAAATGATCGAGAATGCAGCTGTATGTCAGCCACTCATGAACCCATCCTTCTGCTAGAATCGATGGGATCGCCTGTGATAGATCACTTAGAAATCTAAACCACGTTTTGTCAAGAAAGGCACCCGGACCAGGGTTTAGAACAGGAAGGTTAGCCCTATCTGCAGAGCTTAGTATAGCATTGACACTGCGCCCTAACATTGTCGACCAATGAGGGACAGCCGACATAACATATGCGATTGGACTAGGTTTGGATGAGACTAGGTTTTTCTAGATAGTATGATATGGGAGAAGGATGGTATAAGAAAAGGGAAATATATATAGACAAATATAGAACAATAAAGGACGCGAGAATATGGAACGTTGTGATAGGTTTAGGGATTAGACACATTCCCACCCAGAATACGAAACGTCAAAACTAAGTTCCACTTTACGGCTGAGTTATTATTATTTGACGGCTGACTTATTATTAGGGTTTAGATTTTAAGCCCTACCCATAATTTATGCCAAGTACAAAATAAAAGGTTCAACCGTTAAACATATTGTTTAAAAATTCTTATTTCCTACTTCATCGAGGATCTCTGCTGCCATCTTGACCCCTAAACCTTGAATTTTTGTATCGTTTATCCCATTAAAAGTTACACCAAGCGCTATACATTCGGCAAACTTCAATGAATACACCCCACAATCGCCAACTTGGACGTTTTGTGGAATGTATTTGCCTCTCCTCCTTCAGAATGCAAACTGCTTCTTGCTAGGTTTTCGGAGATCGGCAGGAATAACATCATTCAAAAATGCAGGGATCATTTGCGTAAGCGGCTTAAATTCATTAAGAATTTTCAGCTCACTTTCCGGTGTTACCTGTCCAATGATTGGATCGTAGCAATCAATCTTCTCCTTCAGCAGATCCATGTGAAACGCCAGGCAATGATCACCTTTAACTTGAAGCATTTTGTACAAGTGATCCACATCTTCAAACCACTTCAAGTTTTTTTGAGCGTCAAAGGGAACCCTAACGTTTACTAAGACTTCACAACCAGTACCTTTGAATTTCATCATATGCGGTTTTATCTTGAACTGCTTGTAATCGTGAATCCATACATAGAGGAACCAAGGTCAATAAAGGCAATGCGCTTGGACCAGAATGGGATGGGATCTCGCCTGGACCTTCCAATGAAGACTCTAATATACGAATCGACATGCTATACAAAAAAGATTAAGTCAGTCATCAAATAATATTTACTTAGCCATAAAGTAGCGCAAGTCACCCCCATATAATATATAACTCAGCCACAAAGTATATATAACTCAGCCGTAATGTAGACTTACATTATCAAACAGCCATCCATATTCTTTGTCTGGTAACGGTCTTGCAGTGATCAGAATTCTGTAGAAGTCACCCTCTTTGTCAGCTGTTAGTTTACCTCATGTTTTTGTTAATGGAAGGTTCCTAATGTGTTCCATAAGTTTTTCCAATTTAGCCGGATCAATAGGTGCTAGAGGATCATAAATTGCTGCTGAAGGGAGCACATCTTGGCATAACTGAACACCCATTTGGAGATAATTGAGCATCTCTCTCCCGATAACACTTTATTTTTCCACGTCTAATGTTATCCTCTTCCTTCACATCAGACTCCGACAAAATTTAGCTTTTTGCCGCCAACCATTCGTTTGTCACATCCACAAGTTCACTATCATCTTCAATATGCTTCTTTTACAGAACAATTATTGTTATTACACCGGCACATGTTGTCCTTTTTGGAGCAGGGGCCTCCTTTAACTCAGCCACCTTTTGCTTCTTTAACTCAGCTTCCTTCTTTTTAGCAGCAGCTTCTTGCTTCTTTAACTCATCCAGTTTTTTCTTTAACTCAGCCGCCTCCTTCTTCTTAGCAGCCTCCTCCTTCTTTTGTTACTCACCCACATCCTTCATTTTTACCTCATTTTCCTTATGTTTTGGCTTTACCCTGCAGCCGCGTCTGTTGTTTGGGGACTTAGCAGGAGAAACAATAACAAAATCAACATCAGTAGCACCGTCAGTACCAAACTAGTCAACCAATTTTTTTCCATCTCAATTGCTTTCTTAGCAACTTCATATTCCAAATTCAGTTTAGCCCCCAAACCTTTGGCATTGGCCTTGGCAAGCTCCTCATCAGGGGTCTTAGCTGCCGTTGGACTATTGACGAACTTTGCGGAAAATTGTGTGGTGAGCCCATCAGTAAAGATGGTTCGGGAACTTTTGGGATGAAATCATACTTTTTGGCACCTTCCCCTACCCCCATAACTTTCAGACGCTCATCTACTGCAGCTTGGACCATATCACCAATGTTCTTCTCCATATTTGAAATGTTTCGGGCTAACTCTCTGAAGTTGAAATCGAATATAGTTAACAGTGAATCAAACATTTTAAATATACCATCATAGTTGTCATTTTTTCTGGAAATATTATCCAGAGTAGTCATTATGATCTGCAAACACCCTTTCCCTTTGCAGCAGCTTCACCCTCACTCGTTTTCACTTCCTTATGTTTCTTAGCTTTCTTCTGCTTCTTAGTGGGTGGCTCGGCCTCCATTTTTTTCTTCTTCTCATTCCTCTGCACTTCCCAAAAACCTCTAACTAACCTATCTGCATTTATGTATGTTATCAAGTTAACGAGTTGTGGGTCATCTGCTTCACCCGGCCACTTAGGAAAATCTCTTGTACAGAGTCCTTCATAACCATTTTCCGCACACGCACCTGCAACAATAATTAAGAACTCAGCCAACAAATAACTCATAACTCAGCCATTAAATAACTGATAACTCAGCTAAATACTTAATAACTCAGCCAAATACTTAATAACTCAGCCATCAAAAACGAATAAGTCAGCCATCTTCTAAATAATAACTCAACCTTCAAATACTCATAACTCAGCCACCAAATAAATAATAACTCAGCTTGAAACCTTGCCTCGCCATGATCTCTAATCTCTTCAGAGATAACAGCATCAAAACTTGAACGTGTACGCTTTCCACCCCATCGAAAAAGCAGAACTTCTTGCTCATCTACCATTCTACCAAAACGCTTTCCAAAGCAAGTGACAAATTCATACGCCCATACCAATAACATATGCTTCAGGCCGCTTATGGTGTATGACCTTCCTTGCGGATTTAACATCTTAATAGAGTCAAAAAGAACTTCATATGCAGTCTGACCCCATGGGAACGTCATCATAGCTTCATCGTCGAATACTCTTTTTGCACTTTCAAATATTATCCTAGATTATGATGCAAATCATAAAGTCACATTGATTGAAGAAGTAACAGCCCTAACAATTTACGCTTTTCAAAACTCCAGGCCGGAAAAACCGCTAATGATGTCCTCAGTCCATCTAAATTGGGTCCCATACCAAGCGGCAGATTCAACTCCTCCCAAAACGCTTTGTATTGGTCATGTTCAAAACTTTCTGTTGGCACGAGATCTGTGTTTAACTCAGTGATCTCACCAAATTCGTGTAAGCTAAACCTAATTGGTTCGTCACCAACGAAACTCCAAATCTACTTCTTATATACTCGCAGCAGTCTACATAGTAGATAGTGTACAGTCCTACCAGATCACACGCTTTTGCGTTCAGCTAGCTTAGCAATTATTACAATATGAAACTGCTTCAGGTGTTCCCACACATCCCGTCCTATTACTTCTCTAACTTGATGGAATTCTCCCATATAGATAATGTGATGAATCTCTTTAATTTCCTAGATTGGAAGCCCCTTCAAAGTAAAGTCTTGGAGGGTAATCTCGTGCTTGATCTTCAGAAACATTCATCTGATCATAAAACACATATATAACTCAGCCGCAACACAATATATAACTCAGCTGAAAAATAAAAAATAGAAAACTAACTCATCTACAAGATAATAAATAGAAAACAAACTCAGCCACGACATAATATATAACTCAGCTGCAATAGAGAAAAAACTCAGCCACAACATTATAAATTCCTCAGGCACAATATAAATCAAACTCAGTCACAACATAAATAAAACTTAGCCACAACATACCAGAGAAGATTATTTCGTAGATACAGTGGCGGCGAAGACGATTTCGTAGAAACGCTTACGGAGAAGATGATTTCGGCATTGGATCGTGAGTTCTTAAAAAATATAGGACCCGTCTACTTCCTAAGAATCTGGAAACTCTGATATGTGTGGGAACCAAAATTCGTGCTGTCAAATTTCTTAGTGTAAAAAAGTGTAGCTTTCCTTGAGGTTTGTATTCTCTGCGAGAGCCAACAACAAGAGATCGAATAAAATGAGGAAATTACAGAAAGACAACAAAACGAATTTAGGAAGAAGTGTTTATTTCGTATTTGCGTATGAGCGTTCCAGACACAAAACATATTGGAAGTTTGTATAAAAATTAGATTACAAAGGAAATCAAATAACATAGCAAGTAAAACCTAACAAAGTTTTCTAGCAAAACCACCTATGTCGGGAAGACCTATGTAAGATGCAGATCGTTTAGCAAAAGACGTAAGAAGATGCGAAAAAGGGTTTTGATTGATATGTACCTCATTTGAGGATCAAGCCGAAAGTTCAGTTTACAAGATTTGAACAAGAGATCGAACTGCCTTTGCAAGTTCTTCTAGTAATCGAGTGCAGAACATAGAAAACTAAGCATGTCAAAAATAATTCCTAAGGTTTCTAAGTGCAGAGAATTTGAAGAGTCTAAAATTCGTCCCCCTTCTTCTCTGTCTCGAATGGGTTTATATACGCCTCCAGAGTTGGCCATGTTTCCTTATATCTTCAAGATTCGAGTTTATACTTTTACGGAGATCTTTCCTTATCATCTCAAAGTTCATGTTTATCTTGTAAACTTCACATTTATCCTCTTCTTCCATTTTTCTTTATCCATGTCGAGTAAACCGTCATTGTACATGGGCCTATTCTTGTTTCAAATCATAAGTGGGCTTTTATAGTGTTTTTGACTTTTTTGGGTCATTTTACGACTTAAACGTTTTTATGATTATCTTCGGAAAATCGTCGATCCAATGGAATAATGGAAATCAATCATTTAATCAAGAAGACGGTGGTGTTAAGTTAACCATCATCATCTCTAACGATTGATTTGAACTTTTAGAAGAAAACAAATATTTACTGTTTTTATCGTAAAATCTTAACGGAAACTCCAATTGAGATGAAACGAAAGACATTTCGATGGAGAATCAAAAGGACAGAGAGGGGATTTGTGGCAATCCGGAGTGCTTTTGGGAGATGAGAGACTGTTTTGGGGTGATGAGAGAGCATTGGGGTGATGAGAGAGTGTTGTGGGGTGATTAGGAAGAGAGAGAGTGGCTGTGTGGAGATCATGGGTTCTCTGGTGCGATGAGAGAGTGTTTTTGGGACGATGAGAGAGTGTTTTTGGACAATAAGAGAGTGTTTTGGTGCTATTAGAGGCTCTATGAGGTAACTAAAGACTCTGTGATGCAATGAGAGACTCTATGTGGTGATGAGAGGCTCAGTGAGGCGATGAGAAAGAGTGTGTGAGGAGATGAGAGTGTTTTGTGCGGTGATGGGAGAGCTTGTGTGGCGATGGGAGTGAGAAAGACGAGTGGTGGTCCGTTTCTTCCGATCTCATTCTCTCCATTGATCGCTTTGTAGACTTTCGAAACTACTCTATTTGCTTTACCTAAGTATTTTTGCAAAGATTTTCCGAAAGTTGTTTTATGGAAGGCTATCTCCTAGATTTTCCTACGAGGTTCTTCCATGGAAAATTTCCAACCTTTTGTTTTATGGAAAGTGGTTGCGTAAAATTTGTTAAAACATCGCAAAAAATTTCCGCAAGAACACTTTTTCGTTCTTTCATGTTTGGATAGAAACTCTTCATTTCTTGTCTGGGATGAAATAAATGAATTTTTGTTCTTATATCCTTTTTTAAATAGGCTCGGCTTATTCGGTGTAGTTCTTTCGACATTTCCGACTCATATTTGTTTAAGGTATATTTTCACAAAATATTTTAACTACAAATTTTGCCATGACCGACCCCCCCCCCCACACACACACACAAGATTTTATATGTAATTCTTGCAAAGTAGTGATAGGCGTGTTAGTTGGAATTAGTGGCTAAAATGTTCGTCGGTGTAATCGTTTTTTTTTTAAAGTTGAAGTGGTTAGCTCACTCTTCTTTCCTCATAAGAGTGGAATGTGATAGAAATGAGGCTGCACCATATGAAGGCTGCCAACGTACCCCTCTTGAAGGGATCAAGCCTTTCGTAGTTCATTCAGGATTTACGATTCTTACGACCTGTTTTCCAGTGGGACCTTGATGACCTAGTTATGCATTTTGTGGAGATTTTTGAACATGTTGCTTGTTGAGGTCAAAAATGGTAATCTCGAAATCAGCATCTAGGACTGCATCTCTTAGGGAAAAACTCTCTCGAAATAATTTCAAGAAAGATCCTAAGTAAAAAATCCTGAGCAACGACCGCATCAAAAACGCAGACAATCCCAAATTGGATAAATCAATCCAACTCTCCCAATGGCGAGATGGACGAACCGCATCTAACTCGCCTGATGGCGAGTTGGATCGATCAATCCAACTCACATAATGGTGAGTTGGATCAGCCTTGTCCAACTCGCCTTCAGGCGACCTGGATCAGTTCTCATTATCCGAACCTTAGCTTCTCCTTCTGGCCTTGATTGAACTGTCCCTTGTTCCGTCTCGATTTGAATTACCGTTAAACTTTACGATAAAAACCGCAAATACTTATTTTTCGTATAAGTTCAAATTGATGTATAAAACGGCAACGTTCAACTAAGAACCTTAGTTTCCTCAACCATTTGATTAATTTGAACTATTTTATAGAAACGGCATTGTATCAAAGGTGTGTTTTAGAAAGGAATCGTAAAAATGTTTTGAAAAACTGCCAGAACAAGGTCTAAAACGCGGATAAAAGCCCACTTACAATATTGGATGAAATTGAGCCCAATGTTTACTATGATTGTCTATCTATTATTCACATGAAAATATAAATGTCAAGTTTCAAAGGATGAACATGGAGATCAAGGAAAAATGAAATATTTCCGCAAAGCGATAAACTCGACCAAGGGGCAAAAAGGAAGGGACGACCGACCTAGAAGGCATATATAAAGGAAGCTAAAGAAAGAAGTGTCAAGATCCAAATATTGAGACTTAGATAATTCTCGTTAGCTAAAAAACATAGAACTTAGGTGGCTAGACTAGCAAGGTTATATTAAGAATGTTTTTCCGCTTCTGTTTAGTGATTCTCTTTGTTTGCAATTCTCTACTCATCCTATTTTCAGTGAAATCTTGTAGCTATGTTCTTTTCAATCAATACAACGCCTCCGTGAAACTTACTATCGATATCTTTTATCTTTTTCTTTTTCGTATTCGTTTGTTTATGCATATAATCTGGGACTTCTGGGAAAATTAGGGTTTCTTGACTTTTCTTATTTTACAGAAATCGACAGTGCGAAATTTGGTTCCCACAGTTTGGTGCTAGAAGGAGCCGGGGGGGGGGGGGGGGGGGGGGGGGGGGTTGGATTCTATAACTCAAAGATCACCGAACGATTAGGAAACAATATGCCTAACCTAACGGGCAGCAACGTCATCTCCTTCAAGGAAAGAGAAATGGCCGATCAGGCCAAACCTTGCAACGATCTCCTTGTCATCGAGTTAGCAATCTAGAATGTTGATGTCACAAGGATATTAGTCGACACTGGAAGATCGTCTGATATCATCTTCAAAAACACCCTCGAGAGAATGGAAATCAATCTATCCAAAATTGCGGAAAACCCAAGCAGCCTAGTAGGACTCTCTGGGGAAGTTACTATGACTCTCGGGACAATTAACCTCGAATTTAAGGCCGGAAGCATAACAAAAATCATGGAATCTATGTTCATCGGTCATCTCACATAGTACAACGCGATCGTGGGAACACCATGGATGAACTCGATACAAGCAGTTCAATCCACTTACATCTGTGTCTTAAGTTTCCAACTCCTCACGGAACCGAGACAATCTGGGAAGATCGGAAGATATCACAAGTATGTTTTGCTGCGGAGTTAAAACAAAAAAAAAATTGTCAACGGAAACTCTTCCCATCAAGAAAAAGAAATCGTCTTTTATCGAAAACGCCCTAGAACAAGGTGAAACGGAAATATTCTGGCAATTACGGAAGGTCGAAGCTTTCAAGGAAAACGCAAACTGGCTTGTGAGAATTCCAAGAGCGCTGTGTCGAAATCGACGCTGATCTCTGTGAGCCTCTTAAAATAGAGCTCATCGCATTTCTGAGAAAGAACCTTCACATCTTCTCTTGGGCTAGAGAGGACATGCCGGGAATTGACATCAACATAACATGTCATGAACTCAACGTCGATATAACTTTCAAACCCGTCAAACAAAGAAGATGGAAATTAGTACACGAAAGTGCCACTACGGTCAATGAGGAAGTTGAGAAACTCCTCAAGATGAGCTCAATAACAGAATTCAGATACCCAGACTGGCTCGCTAACCCCGTCGTCGTCAAAAATAAAAACGGAAAGTGGCGAGTCTGCGTTGATTTCACTGACCTCAATAAAGCTTGCCCTAAAGACAGCTTCCCGCTGCCACAGGTCGATCGTTTAGTAGAAGCGACAGCCGGAAATAAGCTCATGGCATTCATGGATTCCTTTTCTGGTTACCAGATCATGATGAATCCCGATGATCGCGAGAAAAATGCGTTCATCACAAATCGTGGCACATATTGCTATATGGTAATGTCGTTTGGTCTGAAGAACGCATGAGCAAATTATCAGCTACTCTTCAACCGTACGTTCTCTGAACACATTTGAAAAACTATGGAGGTTTACATTTGTTGAGTTGAGGTTCATAATTGAGATGAGATGTTGAAGAATGGTTTTGGGTCGACCATGACCGTATAGTCCGTACAGGCCGTATTGGTCGTACATTCCGTACAAGTCAAGGTTGACCAAAACATCAACCACCTTGGAAGAAGGATGATTTGGGTCAACCATGACCGTACAAGCCGTACAATCCGTACAAGTTAGGGTCGACCACGGGTAAAATTCCATCCGTGTAAAGCAAGAAGTTACCGTCTGCTTACCTTAGGCATTTACCACTTGATCCATCCATTGGAAAGGAATAGAGGAGTGGCTTGGACAGGCTGGAACAGATGTAAAGTAACCAACATCTTGTCGAAGATACTACCACTTGAGTGGCTCTCTTTACCCACGGTTTGAATTAAACGCTCCTCCCCTCAACCATGACCACAAGTCTCTCTTCTTTGTTTCTGAAAACCCTTGTATCCTCCTCTCTATATATTGTAATCTCGACTTAATGAAAAGGGTAGACAGTTCTTAAGAATTCTCTTAATCTCTTAGTCATGATTACTCATTAGTCTCGGATTTACTCAAGTCTCTTTTCTAATCTTCCTAACTCTCTTTAAACACTCATTCAATCTCAGTTTCTCTAAACATTTTAACATTGACGATAATCTCTCAAATAGAAAGACCACGTCGGCATTTACAAGAATGCTTCGAGAGACTAAACCTGCTTAACATGAAGCTGAATCCGGGATAATGCAGATTTGTTGTGGCATCCGGGGAATTCCTCAGATATCTCGTGAAATATCGAGTGATCAAAGCGAATCCGAAGCAAATCAACGCATATATCAAAATTGCATCTCCGAGAACGAAATGACAAGTGTAAATATTAACTGGAAGGGTCGCAGCACTCGACCGTTTTATCTCCCAATCAACTGATAAGTGTCTACCCTTTTACGACACTTTGAAAGAGAACAAAAAATTTGAGTGGTCCGAAGAATGCGAAAAAGCTTTCAAAAAGTTGAAACATTACTTGACCACTCCTTCAGTTCTCTCCAAACCCATGGAAGAAGAAACATTGTACATGTATATCGCGGTATCGGCGATAGCCGTAAGTGGTGTCCTCATCAGAGAAGAACGCGGCGAGCAATAACTGATTTCTTAGTAAGTAAAACTTTGTTAGACGCCAAAAAGCGATACCCGCTAATGGAAATATTAGCACTCGCAGTAGTAATGGTGTCTCAGAAATTAAGACCATATTTCCAGTCACACACAATCGTAATCCTCACCACATTCCCGCTTCGTACATTTTTGCATAATCCCAGTCAATCTGGAAGACTAGAAAAATGGGCGGTCGAACTAAGCGAATATGACATCAAGTATCAAATGAGAACGTGCACTAAGTCGCAAGTACTCAGTGTTTTCTTGTTCAAACTTCCAATGGAGGGCACAATAAACCAGGAACTGAACTCGACCTCGGATCTCCACGTCGATGGATCTTCATAAAAACAAGGATCAGGAATCTGGATTCGGCTAACTTCACCAACCAGAGAAGTGTTGGAGCAGTCCCTTGGGTTGGTATTTCACGCCTCAAACAACAAATCCGAATACGAAGCACTTATCGCCGGATTACGATTAGCTCGCGGGCTCGAAATACGCAACGTCCATGTCTACTGCAATTCTCAACTTGTCGCAAGTCAATTGAGCGGCGAGTACGAATCTAGGGATGAAGGAATGGACTCATACCTGAAAATCGTCAGGGATCTCGCCCAAGAATTCGACCAATTTGCTCTCATGTGAATACCTCGTGCAGAAAACACGCCGGCTGAGATGGAACTTTCATCAAGGAAGGTATTTTATGTTGAAAGCCAGTTCTTCAAGTTTTGGCGACGTCTTGCAGTACTAAAGACTAGGTTTTTCTTCCGAGAAAAATTTTACGTTATGAGGACGTGTTAGAGAAGTTTTTTGCGTTTGGCGTGAAGTTCTCGTTTGACCTTGTAACCAAGGATAACTTCGTTTTGTTCGTGGAGGTTTTGCAGCAAAGTTCATTTGTGTAGCAAATAAATCAAAAGCGTCTTTCGTCTAGAAATTTTCTTCTGTATGTTGTGATTCTTGTGTGAATCGTTTGCGGGCTTAGAGATGTCTTGCGGTGGCGCAGGGTTTTTGTTTTGACCTTGCGCAGAGAAACGTTTTGGTTTGTTTGCGGATGTTTTGCAGCCAAAATTGTTGTTTCTGTTTGAATGTTAAATCATTTGATTTGTGATCGAGGAAGTATAACCAAGGGGTTGCGTAAATTTGTTCATGGGAAGAAACGTTTTCCTTCACTGTGCTTTGTGAAGAGTTGGCCTTCCAAGATTTATTTTATGTATTTTTTGGGATGGATGTTTCATATATCTCTAGGAGCTTTGTTACGAGTGTTTCCTTATATGCCGTATTTCAAGTGTAAAACGTTGCGGACTTAAAGTTGTGGAGCATGTAGAACTTGGTCGATTGATGAGAAGTTCCTATTTTCTTTTAACCGTTTGGTTTTAAAACTGAGTCTTGTCATGAAAAAAATGCTTTTATGATTTCTGTTTTTGGGTTATACGATAATTGTTTGTGTAATCATCACTCGGCGTTTTTAGTTCGCGGATTGTCGTTTTTCCATTGAGTGACTAGGTGGTGGAGCTATGGTTGTTCAAATTTTTTGGCTTGGCGTGAAGTCTGTGTCCAGCCGTATTGCCGAGAACGCTGTAGGTCAAGGATTAGACCATGCCAATTTTTTTAGCATTAAGGTCATGCTAGTTTAGAATTGTCCTTAAAGGGGATGCCGAGTTCTGCTTCTTGCTTTTAAGAAAGGCGAAGCTGGCCGAGGGGAAACGAGAATTCATTAAATTGATAGGCAAGTATGCCAGAGTTTTCAGCGTTTAGGTGGCCAACTTGGTAGAGAACAATTATCCACTCCAGGTTTCAGTCATACGATGGGTTTTTTGTATAATGCTTCCTTAGTTGTATGAAAATTGTTTTCATATAACCTTGTTTCAGTTATGAATGCCTTAATTAAAGTCTTTCATTTGAAGATCGTTTTTGTCCAAGGGGGACGAAGCCTAAAATCTTGATTTTGAATCCATTTGGAGTTAGTCGCATGATGATGTTTTCTTCGGCTTAGCCATGAGGAAAAATAAGCCAATCGATCCGTAAGGCTAAAGGAAGAAATCTTTTAGATCGTCGTGCGAAGGGATAAAATTTAGATTTTTCGTCAAGAAATGAATCATACGGCTCTGTTTTTAGCTATACAAAAATTTTCTAAAATACTTCTTCGTAAAACCTGTTATGCTTATTCTCGACATGACTTGATCTGATTATACGAAGGATGTTTCATGTAAGTTTTTACAAGACTGGCTTCTCGTAAAAGTAAACGTAGAGTGTTACTCACGGATTACTTCTTATGTTTGTAAGCGAGGATTTGGTTCTCCTCATTTGTGTTTTTTAGTATCGCAAAGTAAATTTTCACGATACCAATCTTGTTTTCCCATAGGACTCTTCATACAATGTTTTTATTTTACGAAAGTAGTGGGTGACCGGTTTTACGAGGACAGTGAAGCAGATTTTTGTCTAGACATGTTTAAAGTAGCGACGTTTCTGCAGATTTTACGAGAAATGTTTTTGGTTTTATTTCGATCTTTAGTGCAAGTTGCTTCGAGTCACTCATGGATTTTTACCAAAGATATTTGATTATGATCGTTGAATTCTCATGACACATTCGTTTCTTGAGCGGAAAGAATTGGTCGAGCTGCGGCAGATCTATTTAACGAGTTGTAAGTAAGCGTTCCCTTTGTCGTGATTGATAGGTCCTAATATTTACCTGTTTTAGACAATATTATAGGCAAGATTTTTAGTCTCTAATGTATGTCTAGAATATGTTTTAGTGTCGTTTCAGGTCCAAGTACATTTTTAGGAACCTCGTAGTTGGTAAAATTCAGCATTATATGAGTCGAGACAGAGCATTGCGTCGATCAACAACGCACACTTGCCGTCGATGGACGGTCGACGCACAGTAGCCCAATTCACAAAGTACCTGACTTGAAGCCCAAGACACAGAAATTACAAAATTGCCCATGGACGAGTTTTACCTAGTTTATATTGTCTTTGCTAGTGTTTTATGCAAATAAAGACCTTTTAGAGAGAATTTTTACAAGATTTGATACTTTTCATAACAAATATAGTAGTTTAGGATTTTTGGGGAGAAGATCAATAATTCTCAAGCTTTGTATTGAAACCCCACTTTCTATCCTATTCTTTCATGTTTATGATTATGTTCTGCTTAGCTATGTCTGAGTAGTCACCTTGTTAGATTTAGGGTTTATTAATGGTTTTGATGGATCAGCCAAACAATAGAATTGCTAGGGTTATTATTAGAACTATCATCAGAATTATGATTATTGTTTGTGTTCTATAGTAGCTAGCTAAAAACCTGATCTTAGGATGATTGACACTGCGAGAGTAGGATCGTTACCTGAATAAATATTTTTGAACTTAAATTACTAGGTACAATCGAGAGAATGGTCTAGTGATTCTAAGTCAACCGATCGAATCTGGTTGTTTAATTCTTGACTATGAAAGCCATCGATCGATCCCATTTGCATACCATC
Organism: Moricandia moricandioides; assembly: GCA_905132885.1. Lineage (NCBI taxonomy): Eukaryota > Viridiplantae > Streptophyta > Magnoliopsida > Brassicales > Brassicaceae > Moricandia > Moricandia moricandioides. The sequence continues at coordinate 16,401 of CAJHQQ010000564.1, forward strand.
GGTTGATCCCGTTTGCATACCATCGATCGATGATCATTCAAAATTTGCACACAAAAGTTGTAGACTCTGAGCTTAACCATAGGATAGATATTACATATTGTGTCTTTGCTAATTTAATTCATCTTCTATGATTGAAAACCCCTTTCCTTCTATCCATTATAATTCACTACCTGGAAACCTTAGATTTAGTTATTTTCATTACTTGTTTACAAACCAATAATCTATTTAGTTACCAATTTTAAATTCATATTAATTTCCTAGCATAACTAAGTTGGCTATCAAATCTATTGTGTGCCATGGCTCTCTATGGATTTGACCGCTATGTACTACAATTAAACCTCTTATTTTAGAGAGTAATCAGTAGCTTTTGGGTAGTTTGAGCACGTATCAAATTTAGCTCTGTTGCTGGGGAACAATGATCTCCATTAGATTTGTTTTGCAAGTTTTGTCTAGGTTTCCTTTTCTTTTCAGTTTACTTACAAAAAAAAATCTTGTCATTCAAGTGCATGCCCAGCTGTACGAGAAGCAACAAGGAAAAATACTTAATTTTCTCAGACCTTGTATCCATCGAACGTAGCATCCGCAAGGAGAAGCAACAAGCATCGATCGACGCCAACACTTCTTCATCGATCCACACTCATCTGTCGGAATCGATCGACACCAATACTGAGACATCAATCGACGGTGATTCTCGAGCAGAGATGGTTGTTATGTTGATTGTGAATAGGAATGAGAGAGGTGACATGCATGACCTCAATGGTCATTTGCGTAATGCAACATGTCAGAGAATTGATGATCATGGGGTTGTAATCCCCTAACCAAAAGACGTTGTTGTAGCTGAAGATGGAGCTGAAGCCCAGGCTGCTCAACCCAGAACGTTGGCTGACTACAATCGTCTTGATCAATTCTATGGCAATGTATATGTTATTCATCCTTCATCTTTCCAAAGGAACGGCTTTGAGATGAAGCCAACCTATTTCACACTTGTGGCATAGACACCATTCATGGGCATTCTCATGAGCAATCTATGGATTATTTGGAGCGATTTGAGGATCTTGTGTCTGCCATCAAGGCTAATGGAGTCCCTGAGGACACGCTTCTATGCAAGCTCTTCAAGTGTTCACTTGCTGGAGATGCTTCATACTAGCTTAAGCAGCTATTACCAGGATCTCTTACATCCTGGACAGACATCAAAAATGTCTTCCTCTGTAATTTCTTTTATGATGCCAGAGCTGAAGATTTGAGAGTAGAATTGTTAAATTCACAAAGGAGCCTACAGAGTCTTTCAGAAACTATTGGTTCAGATTAAAATCCTACCAAAGAGATTATCCACACCATGGATTCAATGAAGTGCAACTTCTCAATACTTTCTTCAGAGGTATTGAGCTGTAATACCAGATTACTTTAGACACAGTCAGTGAAGGAAATTTTTGCACTAGGAGTCCTGAAGAGGCTACCAAATTGATAGAGAATTTGGCAGCTAGCAACAGCACCAAGAACAATGATCATGAGAGGAGGAAATCAGTCCCTACACTAACCAAGGATCAGATGGAAGAAGTAAAATCCATGTTTGACAATGTCCAAAGGTTTTTGAGGAAGCAAGTTAGCTTCGCAAAAGGCGTAAGCTATAGGATCTGACAATGAGAAAGGTTATGAAGAGGATGTGAACTTTGTTGGTGGAAATGGATCCCAGAGATATGGGAACCAGAGAAACAGAAACTCTTATGGCAATGGTCAGAGGAATAGCTAAAACCAAGGATCACAACAGCAGAGACTCTACAGTTACAACAAAACCTATGGAGCCTCCTACCATAGGAACACCCCATCAGATACCCAAGAGAACAAGATTGAAACCGTGATTGACAAGGTTCTGGAGGGACAGCAGAAGATGACAGTGAATTTCAGTGGAAAGATTGATGTTGTCTATGCCAACCTTAACACTAAATTTGAAGCTCCCAACACCCATGTGAAGAAGTTAGAGAATCAAGTGGTTCAGACCACTGAAATTGTAAGGAGACAAGAAGCCCTGATCAAGGAAAAGATTAAGGGTGGACAGAAGCACCACGTCAGTGCCATCATAGATGATGATTTTTGGTAAGTTGTGGAAGAAGTTAGACAGCAGGAGGAAGAAACTCGTGAGAATCCTTTGCCTTCTTCGAACGACCATCAATGGACATCCACAGCTAACCATCATCAACGATACCTGAAGAATCTGTGGAATCGTGTGAGGATATGGCCATCGATCGACAGCTGGACCCTGCCATCGACGGCAGACGGCAGTCCGAAACAAAAGGATGTTAGTTGCCAAGCATAGACATGATTCTTTTATATGCTAATAGGTACTCAAAACCCACACTACCCAAACCCAGACATACACATAAACCAGTCCATGTGTTAATTGAGGAAGCTATGGATAAATGTTCTAGAGGAAAGAAGAGGGTCCCTAAGCATCTTAGAAGACACGCTAATGAGAAACAGATGGACAGCTTTGCTAAGAGAGTCCTTAGAATCCCTTTAAAAATCCCATTCGAGGAAGATTATTACACTCACATATTGTGGATGTTCTTCAGAGAAACCAATGAGACTGATGAGGACATTGAAAGAATGTTCAATCATCTAAGGGAGAAGATAAAGCAGAAGGTCAAGTTGAAAAAAGAGAAGCGACCCTGGGAAGTATGTGGTTCCCTGCAACATCAAGGGACATATCTACACTCATGCACTCTGCGACACCGGTTCTTTAGTAAGCATTACGCCAAGAAACATGGCAGATGTGTTAAGCTTAAAGGTGGAGCCTTCTAGTGATTTGTTCACTTTTGTGGAATGCTCTAAGGTAAATTCAAGAGGCATAGTCAAAGACCTCCAACTGCAAATCGGCGATGCCCTAATTTCTGTAGACTTTCAATCTTGGGCGTCCAAGTGGAGAAGCACTCATCCCTGCTACTTGGGAGAGCTTTCATGGCCACAGTAGGAGCAGTATGCGACATGAAGACAGACATGTTGTATCTATCTCTTATTGATCAAAATCACTACTATGAGCATGTTCAAGCTAGAACCAAGACGGCTCTCATTGATTTTGTTCATGAACCAGGACTTGTGGCCAAATTTTTCTATGATTTCGAGAAATTGAATGACTCTGACGATGGAGCATCGATCGATACCCAGCCCAATACATCGATCAATGATGTTAACATACCGTCGGTCGATACCCACCCTTTGATATCGATCAACAACAACCATGACCTAGGACATGGTACGACTAACTCAGATTGTAACGAATCTTATTTAGAAGAAGAAGTAATCGAATACCATGCTCATGCACTAGAGCAAGCTAGAAATTTCATAGGATCCGATGAAACCTGGATCGGTACATCGATCGACGATGGCTGTATACCATCCATCGATGCTAATCTGGAATAATGGTACCAATCCTATAATGATCCAGCTAGGAGAAGATTTTGTTGGGAAACCAGAGACGAGTATGGAGTTTACAGAGACATATATGGCAATGCAAGAGCTATAGATGGCATAATCATCAATGTGTCAAAGGAAGACATCATAGACATTCTTCAGAGAGCATCCATCATTGGACACACTCATTTTTGTTTGCCATAGTATGAAGAGAACTTTGATAGGACCATACCAGAGACATAAACATAGAGCAGAGCAGAAGTAGATGACAAGGTACAAGGCATCTACAGATCCTAGAAGATGTTTATGGATGACTATTACAAGAGGATTGATGATAACTAATACCCATTAATCAACAACATTTTTATCTGGTTAACTACGGGCATGGAGGAGATGAAGCAAAAGTTGGACTCCAATCATCAGATGATTCAAAGACAGCACGCGAATGGAGCAGACAAAGCACCATCGATCGAAGGACGAGCTCGACCATCAATCGATGCTTCACGTGGACCATTTCGACAGAGGCTGGTTGTAACAAACCGCTCCCAGAGTATTTTTAAATTTGAAGGAACTGAATCGCGAGAGGTTTAATTGTACAAGGAGTGTAATTTTTGTAAGTGTGGAAACACTTGTATTCATTAGGGTTGTAAGAATGAGCCACATTTTTGGCCAAGTGTCGGATGTTCGGTAAACACATAGAGCGATCAAAGTCTAAGTAAGGGAATTACATACTGCCAGTTTAACTATGGAAAGTTTGGCTATCAGAGAATGTGGGTTCCAAGTAAAGTAAGTTTAATCAGGTGCAACTGACGAGATTATCTGAAAGGAAAGTCAGATCTGCAGGAGTAATATAAGGCAATGAGCGTAGATATTCTTGGAGCCATTGATTATAAGTTTGAAGAAACTAAATAAGGAAACAGCACTTAATGGCCGGCTTGGTGATCAAGTACTGAAATAAGTATAAAGGGAGACCTCCAGCCTTCATTTCTCACTCACCTCATAAACAAGACTTAGAGAGAAGCCAGACCATGAATGAAGTTCTAGAGAGAAGATTTTGAGAAGGGAGATCGAGCAAAGAGGAGCCAAGGAGTTCTTTGCCAGGAAACCAATGAAGGTTCAGAGTCTTCGATATTTTAAGATCAGTCGAGTTGAGGGAGTGATTCGTGGCAACTTAATAGTTAGTATTTTACCATAGTTGGATTGTTAGGATGAAGATTATGCATTAGCGGAATTGTTTATGGAAAGTTTGTTCTTCGAGATAGTTCTCAAGGATCGAAGAACGTTCATACGTTCATAGGATATTTTCATGTTAGATTGTGTGAAATGATGTTATGTTTAATTGAGATGTTTACGTGAAATACTTAGATTTGATCTGAGAAGAATTGGAATGTTAGGTTGAAAATGTTATAGAAAAGGATTGAGAATTGAAGTAATTTAAGGAAAGTACGAGATTAGAAGAACATGATTAATTTAAGGAAAGTATGTTTTGGCTTCGGGCCGTAAATATGCTATGATCATGTTTTGGCTCCGGCCTGTGTATGTTGGCTTCGGCCGCTATGGATCTTTGGGTCGTAGGTTTGCTACGACCGTAATGGACCTTCGGGTCGCAGGTCGGCTTCGGGTTGGCTACGGATGTAATGGACCAACGGGCTGCACGTTTGGCTTTGGCTTCAGGTTTGGCTATGGCCGCAGGTTTGGCGTTGGCCACAGGTTTGGCTACGTCCGCAGGTTAATGGACCTTCGGGTTGGAATATTAGGAAATGCTAATGTAAATGAATGATAGAACCGGATGTTAGGTTGTTAGTTTTTGAATGCAAGAAAATAAATAAGTAATAGGAAAGAAACTGGCTAAGTCAGAAAGGATGGAATACGGACTGCTAGGTCTATAGAATGGAATTGCTAGGTTGTTAGAATGGAATGTGGAATTTGATTGCTTGATTATTGAGTTGCATGTAGGCGGTTTTGAGCATCCTCACTGAGTAATTTTGTATACTCATGCCTCCTTTGTGTTGCAAGTAAGGTTGATTGTGGGGACCAGAGCGCGAGGCTTTAAAGACCTTTGGGGAAAGGTGTTTTAAACTTAGGTAATGTTTGGAAGTTTTGTAAAAGACATTTTTATTCTAAACTACATGATTTTAAGTACTCAGTTTCATGTTTCCTATATAAAGTTGCAGTATTTTTCATGTTCCTCGGATAAAATTTGACGTGATGTTTTACTTAGAATTTTTAATGTGTTTTTAAAAACTTTCGGGATGGGATGCTTCACTGGTAAACGAGAATTTGCTAGAAGATAAAATTGATGGAGTTTATGCGTCTGAAGACATGAAGATGGAAGATATCTCTAGGAGATTGGATGACATATTCATACCCACAAATAGCAGGATTGGCTGGTTACACAATTACATTGACAACCTTTAGGAGAGGATGAGTCAGATTCAGATCACCAAGGAGAACATGGACATCCAAAGAACCAGAGGTGAAGAAGCCATAAGAAGCTTCGTTGGTACCTGGTTCCAGATGAGCAAAGAGGATGTGGACATTTTTTTCCAACAAGTGATACTCTACCCCCATCTTAGTCCAAATAGTGCTAAACCTCAAGCTAAAGACTATAACCAAGTGTTGAGTGGAAGGCAACTCACTATTAGGTATGTTTAAAATTTATTTTATTTTCATAATTTTACTAAACTTCATTTTTTTCTTTATTTTCAATTATTAAAAAGATTTTAAGAAAATAGGAAGATCGAGAACCAAGCCATCGGTCGACGACGGAGCACAACCAACGGTCGATACTGATCACCATCGGTCGATGACTTGATATTACCATCGATCAACACTCGTAACAAACTCTAGTATTTTAGACTGTCCTTATTAGGTTTACTTATGTTTTAATTTTTCTGGCCTAACTGAGACGGGATAACACCGGGGACAGCGTTATTTAAGTCTGGGGGAGGTTTACTGATATTGCTTTCTATTTTGATTTATATTCTTATGTGTTTTATTGAGTTTTATTGAGTTAAGAAACGGATTATGATCATATTTAATGTTTTACTTACTATCTAATCATTCTATAGCACCATTTTAGATTTGTTGATTGCAGAGAATACTAGAGATACCAAATTAGATCATCATGCCACTATATCAAACTTACTTAGAAAGTTTAAAAGAACCGAAGCTAACCTCCAATTGACTTATTTGCTTGCTTTGGGGTTTCGCATACATTGGATCGGATTCTTCTTGCAAGTTTGGAAGTTAAAAGTCTGTGTTCTTTTGATTCCCTTCTCTCTCTCTCTCTCTCTCTCTCTCTCTCTCTCTCTCTCTCTCTCTCTCTCTCTCTTTGGTATCTATAAAAATAAAATATTGAGATGATTTTCTGAAAGATGAAGAGGGGTAGGTAAATTACATGTGACCCCATTATTCTAATTCATAAAATAACTATCGCATACTGTGGAAGCGAGTGATAGGTAAATTACCTGTGACCCCGTCATTCGCCTACACTTTTTCAAAAAAAAAAATGAACAAGATGAACTATATCAGCATCATTGATTCATTGGACTTATAAAAAAGAATATAAAGAGATTCAGAGAAGAGAGAATGAGGGAAGAAAGGGATCAGAGAAGACTTCATGTGTGTTCAGATACTTGCAGGGGTAAGAGTCCATGTGTCTTCTGATCTATACTCCCAAGGTAAAGTTTGCACTTTTATTTTATGCAAGAAATGAATTTAGTAGAGGGGTGAGTCAAGCTAGTATTTGCTAAGTTGTTGGTAGAATGGATTTGGTTGCTATACTAGGATAAGGTATATAAAGTTCTCTAAGATTGACACTTATTTTATGGGGTTGCAATATAGTAAAGGTGATAATTACTGGGAGATTTTTTGAGTCCCAGTGATTTCAAACCACTTCCACAGGTTTACCCTTGTTTTGCTTGAGGACAAGAAATATTGTCAAGTCTAGGGGAGTTGATAGGTCCTAATATTTACATGTTTTAAACCATATTACACGCCTTATTTGGAATGTGCTATGTGTGTCGGGTTATGATTAAAAGTCTTTTCAGGTCCAGGTACATTTTGGAGAATTGTAGAGATTATGAAAATTTCTGGAGCTCAGAGAGAGGAACCCCGTAGCTGGTCAAATTCAGAAAAGTACAAGTCGATACAGAGCATCGCGTCGATCGAAGACGCACACTTGCTATTGGTCGACGGTCGACGAGTAGTATCCCAATTCACAAAGTACCAGACTTGAAGCCCAAGTCACAGAAATTACAAGATTGCCCCTAGACGAGTTTTACCTAGTTTATATTGACTTTGCTAGTGCTTTATGCAAAGATAGACCTATTAGAGAGACTTTTTAGAAGGTTCGATACCTTTCATAACAAACATAGTAGTTTAGGGTTTCTAGGGAGAAGATCAAGACTTCTCAAGTTTTGTATTGGAATTCCACTTTCTATATGATTATGTTCTGCTTAGCTATGTCTGAGTAGTCACCTTGTTAGATTTAGGGTTTATTAATGGTTTTGATGAATTATCCAAACAATAGAATTGCTAGGGTGATTATTAGATATATCATTATAATTGTGCTTCTTGCTTGTGTTCTAGAGCAGCTAACTAGAACCCTGATCTTGGGATAATTGACACTGTGAGAGTAGGATCGTTAGTTGAATAAATCTTGTTGAGCTTTAATTACTAGGTACAATCGAGAGAATGGTCTAATGATTCTAAGTGAACCAATAAAATCTGGTCGTTTAATGCTTTGCCGTCGATTGACGGTAATTCCAAATTTGCACATGAAAGTTGTAGACTCTGAGCTTAGCCATATGATAGATATTATTTTTGATATATTTACTGATTGAATTTGTGTTCTATGATTGGAAAACCCCTTGGCTTATATCCATTATAATTCAATACCTTGAAACCGTAGATCTTGCTATTTTCCTCACTTGTTTTTAGTTACTTATTTTAAAGTTTTATTAATTGCCTAGCATAACTAAGTTGATTATCAAATATATTGTTTGTCCTCTCTCTCTGTGGGTTCGATCCCTAAGTACTATAGCTGAACCTCTTATTTGTGAGAGTAATCAGTAGCTCTAGGGTAATTTTAGCACGTATCGGTGCTCACCGTTACTTGTGTTCTCGATTCTACTTTCTCGCAAATGTTTTAATGCTTTTCTGTGACTGGTTTGATGCAACATAAATTGGGAGCAATGCTTTTTTGTTTGAGGATTTCTCTTAAACTTCTAAGTTTCATACTAAACTTGATTTGTTAAGCTGAAAAGGTCCTCATGGATTTGGCTAATCGTCTTCTTATCAGTCCGATGTTGGTCCAGATTTTCTTAATATGTGGTTGCGGTAAGAGATGTTGTGGGGTTCTCGAGACTATATTTTTGATGGTTTGGGTATGCCACTAGCATTTAGACGGATCTTAGATTGTTGTTTGCGTTTTGGAAGATTCGAAGAATCATTGCATTGCATAAGTGTTTTTTTTTTTTGCCTAATTTTGTAAGAGTTTGCTTTGTCAAAAGCGTTTTCTTGGTTTCGAGGCCAAACTTTTTCAAAGTATGGGAGTATAAGAGTATAGTATACGTACCCACTCCTTCCTTTTTTTATGAAGTAGAAAATCTGAACAAATCATTTGAACGGTTGTGTATGTTCTTCTTCAAAAGATTAAGACAATCGGAAATCCGGATCGATTTAAAGACGATTCCAGGATAGTGATCTTTGGTGGTTTTCAGGTTGACGACTTGGAATGAGTCGGTTTTAAAAAAACTTCTAGGAATAAGTCGGTTTTAAGATGACGTTAGTTTATCTAGTTCTTTATTTCTTTAGGAGTTGATGGGGAAATCAATTCATCATCATCTATTGAGGAAGGAATCATGAGACATGAAGTGGAGAGCATGAAGCTGAGGAGAGTTAAAGACGCCAATCCGGATATATGTTCATCCAAAATGCCATATCTCACCAACCAGAAGTACTTTCTCCATGAAACAAATTTTCATGGACTCTACACCCAAAATTTCGTCAAGCCCCGTTGGAATCACAAGAAAATCGGCACAAACCAAGAAGTTGTGTATTTTACAAAATAGAGGCTTTCCACCCCGTCCAGCTGCAAGCATCAGCATTTAGAAGATAATTTCAGCCCAAAAATGAAGATCTCAGAAATCACAAACACAGCCTTCAAGATGGAGATCTCAGCATTACAGGAAGCACAATATCATGATAAATGGCCATGGAATTATGAAGTTATGATCCCATTCCCAAAACCGGCCAAACAGTTCTACACATGCCTCAGTTGGAAGCTAACCGGTTCAATCAGCTTCAAACCAAACATTGGCGACCAGAAGATTTTATGCATGATAAAGTACACCCAGAGTACCAATCCAACCGTCCCGGAGATTATTTCATCATTCCACCATACACTAGCCAGCATATGAGCAGAAGGATCCTCATTTACACAACCTATCATATCCGGATTCTTTCACCCTTGGAATAAATAAAGACCAACGGCTCTATTTCCAGGACCAGTATGTTCTGAAAATATTCCCAATGAACCTAGAATTCCGAATAAACCATGCCTTCTTGCCCAAACTTTCCAGATTTAAGAAGATCATCAAGTTCCCAATTTTAAGCCAAAATCTCTTTATTCTCTCCAACGGCTAGGTTTTGTTTTTTGTTTGATTTTCTTTCCTATTTTGAGCATTGTAATCATTGTCTATGGAGCCTATATAAGCCATTGGTCAATCATTGTAAAGAACCACCTTTCAATCAAAAGTTAATACAAAAAATCATAGTCTTCAAAGAAAGTTCTTTGCGTTGTTCTTGTCTTAGTTGCTTATGTGAGAGAGTCGCTTCTGCCCCTAAAGACCCACGGTTCTAGATTTTTTGTGGATTCAAGCAAGTCAGGAACACCATTGATTGAGAGAGTCAATCACACCCAAGGATGGAGAGAGTCAATCAAAGGCTTCACTACCATCTCTACCAACACCCATCTATCCATCCGCTGCTGAGGAGATTCTGTCGACCAGGAGTTTTATAATCCTTTGTCAGCCTAGGCTTGTATCATCTGGTATCAGAGCTTAAAAAGCTCATATCCATCAGGTTTTATCTATCCAATTTATTTTTCATTTTTTTCGCTTTTGTGTTCTTATTAGAAATCAGAAAACTCATAAAATTTGATTTTGCTTTCTTTTTATTCTTGGTATTTTATTCCTCAAAAAAAAAACTAAAACCATAGAAAGTGTGTTTCTAGTCTTTCTTATGTTTATTTGAGTTTCAGTAAAAGAAAACCTATAAAAAGTTTGATCTTAGCTCATTTCTGTTTATTGCATCTTTTCTCGGTTTTGTGTTCTTGTTCATTTAAAATCGTGAATCATTAAAAGTTTAGAGGTAGGAGATAATTCTAGCACGACTAGATCATCTAGGATTCAAAAATAAGTCATTTTCTAGTTTTCATTAAATTTTCAGCTCCACTAGCCTCATTTAGATTTCTTTCATTCCTTATAAAAACAAAAATAAATCTGCATTCCATGGGAAAATGGAATTTGTATTCCCAAAGTATTTGAAATCGGCAATTTTACATTCAACTATTGCTCGCGCAGAATTATTCTCTAACTAATGGTTGACTGTGCGAAATTAAGACGAAAATAATCAATTGTTACATGCTTAACGGAAAGATAACGGTTTTCGTTTATTTTTTAATGGCTGACTGTTCTAATCATAATTTTGTGCAGTCAATGATAGGTTGAGGAATAAATATGTGCATATAATACTTGAGTATTTAATTTTCTGATTGAAAATACTTGAGGAATTAAAAACAATAATTTCTTTTAAAATAAAATCATTTTAAAATATTCTCAAATTAGATATAACCATTATAGTATATTGCATTTATTGTTGATGTATTTCATGTTTATAAAATTATTTAAAAGGATTTTCGAAATAATTGTTAACTAAAAATTCTTTTAATTTGAACAAATATACAAGACACTTAGAGATGTATTCAACTGAGAGTTTTAGATGATTTATATTAAAAATGAAAAATCTATTGTTATTTAACCATGCATTTAAAAGAAAAAACTTGTTTAAAATCGTTGTTATTAAACTTGACATGTCATAAAATACTTTGAAATTCACTGTTATTGAAAATATTTTAAGAGCTAGCTTTTCAAATTAATTAATATATTTGGTTTTATATAAATTGAGTGTAAAATTACATAGTTTAACAATCAGATTATGATTCAAATTCGACATAATCAGTTACGTCGAACATATATATATATATATATATATGCAATAAGATTATAATTCAAATTCGACAAAGCATTTAAGTATTTTTTGACAAAAGGCTTTCAAGACACAACATTTAAGTATTACATTAGGATATTGTATTTTTTGCTATTATTGCATATTGCACTGAATTTAGCATCTTTATGTTAAGCAGTTAACGGTTGACTATTTCGGTCCTAATTTTGTCCAGTCAACTATTAGTTGGAGAATAATTATGCGCGAGCAATAGTTGAGTATTAAAATTGCCGATTTCAAATACTTGGGCAATAAAAAATGTATTTTTCCTGCATTCCATATTGTTTCTTTTCTATAATCTTGCAATTAAAAAAGGAGCATATCTATTTGATTAATTTCGTGAATCCGATGGTTGTATTGTGCATATTAAAAAAAAAAAGAGATTGAATTTTTCCATTATCAATTTGTTTTCCAAAGGTTTCGAAAAAAATAGTAAGTTTCCATTTTGTTTCTCATTCTTCTTTCCTCCTTTTGTTAAAGCACGAATTGAGTCTTCCTTTCTCTGTTTGTGCAAGGTAAACATTAAGAAAAGACAGAGGAGGCATCATGAAATATCATTCAGAAGAACATAGTTTTTATGATTTAAGCCAAGGCTCCTACTTGAGTCAAACCGACCCAGCGTGGTCTAGTGAGGAAGATGGCTGTCATGGGGCATGTTCTGATGATGGTTACTCTAGTTCAGAGTATGGATACGACCCTGGTGAAGCCTGTCCTGAACCTAATGATATCATGTGCATTTAACTTGTTTTAGCCTCTCATTCTTGTATTTTTTTTGATTATTTAGATTAGCATTTAGGTACTTCTAGGTTCCATTTGCATGGATATGTCTTTATTAGGTGATTGGAGATCCTTAAGGAGTTTTGAAGCCAAAAGAGTCATGAAATGTTCAAGATGATGAAAAATGGTGTACTTTCGAGTGAGCACCGCGGGCAAATCACCGCGGGTTGGAGTAAGCCATGGCCATCGCACGACGGATGAGACAAAGAGTCCCTGCGGGTGACGCCGTGGCATAAGCAGGCCACAGCATTGAAGAAGAAGATGGTGGGTGACGCCGCGGCATACGCAGGCCACGGCATTGAAGAAGAAGACCGTGGGTGATGCCACGGCATACGCAGGCCGCGGCATTGAAGATAAAGACCGCGGGTGACGCCGCGGCATACGCACGCCGTGACATTGAAGACGAAGAACACGGGTGACGCCTCGGTATACGCAGGCCGCGGTCGTTGGACGAAGAATTGGGCAGAGAACTACCGTGGGCGTCACCGCGGTAAATGAAGGTCGCGGCCGAATGAAGCACACTGCAGGCATGGTGCCGCGACAAAGGAAGGGTGCGGCCAGTTGTTTTTAACAATTTGATTTCTGTTTATTCTGGTTTAATCCTGGTTTATGATTGAACGAGCTCGAGTTTTAGCTTCCTATAAATACTTCTAAGACCTAATTTTAGGATATAATCTTGTTTTCTCTTTAAACACATTGATATTTTAGAAGAAAGCTCTTTAGTATTTTAATCTTTCTTTCTTGAGCTGTTTGAGTTTATGTAACGATCTTAACATGATTAGTCTTGAATATATCATGGGTTTAAGTTTAATTATGAAGATTAGTGAGTAAACTCTTTTAAGATTCATGGGTTAGGGTGATTAGAGTTATTAAGTGAAGATCTAGGATGTTTAATGTTAGGTTTATATGTTTCCTTGCTTATTGAGTGTGTTCAATGCTAGATTAGTCTTGATCTATCTAATCTTGGTCTCTAGACATTTCATGCCCGAAAGGTGTTTGATGAAATTTCTGAACCAACTCAACTTTGCTCTAGCTTGAATAACAAAAGACATGTGATGTTAGGATTGTTAGATGGTTACTAGACTTGATTTAAATGCATTTTTGAGTGTGTTAAGCCAAAGATCGTTGTGTGTGGTAATGAAAGAGATTGTTTGGCGATGGGAGTGAGCTAGAGGAGTGGTGGTCCCTTTCTTCTGTTCTCATTCTCCCCATTGATCGCTTCATAGAATTTTGAAACTACTTTGTTTGTTTTACGTAAATTTATCAGCAAAGATTTCCCGAAAGTTGTTTTATGGAAGGTTATCTCCTAGATTTTCCTACAAGGTTCTTCCGTGGAAACTTTCCGATCTTTTGTTTTACAGAAAGTTGTTTCATAAAGTTTGTTAAAAGATCACGAAAACCTTCAGAACGCTTTTCCGATCTTTCATGTTTGGATAGAAACTCTTTCATTTCTTGTCAGGGATGAAATATACTAAGTTTTGTTCTCATATCCTTTTTAAATAGGCTCGGCTTATTCAGTCTAGTTCTTTCGACATTTCAGGATCATATTTGTTTAAGGTATATTTTCTCAGAAGATTTTAGCAGTTAATTTCGCCATTACCACCGATTTTGACCCCAACAATACGTAGTAGGAATTAGCTAAAGGGATATGAAACTTATGAACATGGTAAAATATTCACATTGTAGTATAACATAGAGTATCATGACCATTAATCCTTACGAACTTCAACTATTGATATTTTCAGAAGATGAAATTGATGATGAAGAAGAGACACTACCATCATTTGAGTCTATTGTCAATGATAAAGATGAAGAAGAAGAAGTTTGATTTGTTATTTTTATTTGGTGTTTTGTTTTTATCTACATTGAAACTGGTTGTTTGGATTTGGTTTTAGTTTTGTTTTAGTTTTATTTACACTTGAAATTCATTGCTCGAATTTGGTTTTTTGTTTAATTTAAATTTGGTTAAGACTTCAAAAGTGTATAGCGTTTGTTTGTGCTTTTGGTAATCACTTGGTAAGACTATCATACGAGTTACAGTAAATGAAGCACTGGTAGTGACTTGGTCCCATACGTAAACAAAGCTTTGGTAATGATTTGGTAATGACTTGGTAATAAAACATTGGTTTGTGAGTCAAATTACATATGAGTAAATACGCTCGAACTACATACGAGTAATACACAAATGTAAACTTCAAATTACAACTTAGATTTACGTTCTCTTTTGTTATGTACGTAAAGTACAAAGCAAACTATATTTACGTTCTTCCTTGTTATGCTAGGTAAATTACAAACGTGTTGCAGCTGTTGGAACTTGGAAGTTGGAAGAACGTAGAGTAAGCTCTGAATTGTAGAATCGAGATCCAGCGAAAACACAAGGCACAAAGTAATTCCAAAAACACGTATCTCTTTTATTAGAAATCCTTTATACAATTTCTTACAAAATTGCTTGATCCGAATCACACGACTCGTCACGGATCGATTCCTAACACATCCAACTTGCATGAACCAACCCTTGTTGATCACGTCTACAAATCACTCACTTTCTGAAACCCCAAAATCCCCTTTGTGTTTCTATGAGAATTACTACGTCAAAAGCCCTGATCTTAATTCTAGGAAAAACCAAGATATATATCAAATAATCTTTTTCTATTATCTAATATACTATTTCCTATATTTTAGCATCACCAAATCTTCCAATTTGTGATCTAATATGCTTATTTAAAGGATATTTTCGTTAGCCAAACATATGAAAATATTCCACATCATTACATCTTTGATGTCTCCTTTTTATTCCCTGAAGCGTGTGTCACACCTCATTTTCCATGTGTAACACACGAACACGAACCAATGCTCCACCACTGCAACAACAACGTGTGTCACACCTCATTTTCCATGTGTAACACACGAACACGAACCAATGCTCCACCACTGCAACAACCTATGAAGCTCCAAATTCTTGAGCTTACATTTTCCCCCTTTTTCACTGAGTTTTACAACTCAAGCTCACTAACCTCTAACCACAATATGCATCATACATTTCTTCAAAGTATTTATCTTGAACTCCCCCTGAATCAAGTATCATCTCCCCCTGTTTGAGTAAAAAACTCTGTGAAAAACTTCATGATACTTGTTGGAACTTCAAAACTCTCAATGCCTTATAGTAGAAGTCCATCGAAATGGTTCTTCAGCTTCAGCATATTGATTTCCAATCTGAGTGTATGACACATTGGTATGCTTGTGTGACACACCTTTCGTAAACTTAGGATACAAATCCTTCTTAGCTATCCATATATGTCCATACCTTCTGGGTTCCACATAACAAAGGTTCATCCTCCAAGCTCGCTCAATCTGATTTCTACGAGCATAACAATAGGCAACATTATGTCCGATCTTGCCACAAAAGTGACAGTCATTCCTTCGCTTAGCAACAACTTTTATGTCTTGTACCTTTGATGTCACACTGTTTGCTTGAGTTTCATCCTTTCCTTCATTTTTATCAACCATTTGAGAACTTGTTCTATGACGACCTTGTTTTCCACTGAACAAACATCCATTATATGCATTCTTCTTCGTTTTTGACACTGATTTTGATAGTTCTGCAGCTACTGATATGCTAGTTTGTTGTGTTGTATCTTTTGGTTTATCATTAGATTTTTCTGAAGCTTTTATGAATTTTATCCCATCAGCCTTGTCATTATCTTGATCTTGTGAAGTAGTGCCTTTGTAACCCAAACCCCAATTAATTTTGGGACGCTGTCCAACCGATAGGATATGATCCAAACTAGTTGAACCAGTGTTTAACATCCTTACTTTCTTGTAGTTCTCAGTAAGTTGTCTTTCCAAAAGCTGAATCTTCTCAAGTTGTGTTCTTGATTTAACAGTTGTTTCATCTGATGAAACTTTACTTCAGACTCCTGTTGAACTCGGTTCTTCTCTACAATAACTCTTTTAAGAGACTGAAACTCGTCTTCATCATCATTCTCTGTCACCATACACTTTGATTCGCCCTTCGTACCAGTTTGTTCCAACTCTAGGGTGTTGACTTGAGCTTTTAGTATAGCTTTATCCTTGACGAGTTGCATGTTTTCTTCACTGAGTTTAGCAAACTGACCAAAAAGAATTTGATACTCAGCAAAAAGATCTGCATTTAAATCACTTTATGTATCACTGTGTGACACATTAGAATTGGTGTGTAACACACACGACGTACGAGATTCACCTTCAATGATGTCTTTTTCAGATCTCACAACTCCATGAAGAGCCATGAAATTGAGAGCATCTGCTTCTCTTTCTGACTTTTTATCAGTGTAACTTCTCTTTATCTTCATCTTCTTTGTGTTCACACAATCTGACTTTATGTGCCCATAACCATTACATCCATTACACTTGATTTCTTTTCTCTTGAATGATGGAGACACTGTTTTGACATATCCAATACCATGACAATTAAAGCACACCACTTCATGCTTTTTATGTCTTTCTTCTTGTCTAGTCAGTGTGTCATTGGACATCTTACACAAAAGATTCATGGTTTCTTCAAGTTTCTGAATCATTAGGTGAATAGATTCTTCAAGTTTTTGAGCTCTTTGGATGTTTTCTTCAATTGTAACTCTTGAGTTTTGAATAGGCTTCGACAACTTAGATTCTAATTCCATCTCCTCAGCCTTTAAAATCCCTACGACCTCAGCAAACTTTAGTTCATCAGTGTTCATCGTCAAAATTATCGCCGCTTTATGTGCTGCATACTTAGTAGGTAAACATCGCAAAAAAAATTCACCAATTTTGCATCTTCATATTTTTTACCTAAAACTTGTGCTTCATTGGCTATGGAGCTGAGCTTGGCACTGAAGTCTCATATCTTCTCTTCATCGGTCATCCTTATGTTTTCAAACTGCGATGCAAGCAAGTCCAATCTTATCCTCCTAACATTCGATGTTCCCTCAAATATGTTTTGTAATATATCCCAAGCCTCTTTAGCTGATTCACATCCTTGTATTAGCTCAAATTGCTTACCATCTACAGAACTAAAGATTGTATCCAATGCTTTAGCATTAAACTTTGAAAACTTTTTCTCTGTTGCAGTCCACTTTGTCTTTGGTTTAGGTGTATTCAAACCATCTTCTAGAATCACACATGGTTCTTCCCATCCAGATTGAACAACTGTCCAGATATCTTCATCAGTTCCACGTAAGTTTGCTCTCATTCTCACTTTCCAACACCCATAATTCACATCATTGACCAGCAACATATTTTGTGCTAAAATCGCCATATTCTCTTCTCAAGATCTCACCTTGGTTCGAAGAACCCTTCTTCGTTTAGGTGTCTTGCTCTGATACCAATTGTAGAATCGAGATCCAGCGAAAACACAAGGCACAAAGTAATTCCAAAAACATGTATCTCTTGTATTAGAATCCTTTACACAATTTCTTACAAACTTGCTTGATCCAAATTACACGACTTGTCACGGATCGATTCCTAACACACCCAACTTGCGTGAACCAACCCTTGTTGATCACGTCTACAAATCACTCACTTTCTGAAACCCCAAAAATCCATGTGTTTCTATGAGAATTACTACGTCAAAAACCCTGACCTTAATTCTAGGAAAAACCAAGATATATATCAAATAATTTTTTTCTATTATCTAATATATTATTTCCTATATTTTAGCATCACCAAATCTTCCAATTTGTGATCTATTATGCTTATTTAAAGCATATTTTCGTCAGCCAAATATATGAAAATATTCCACATCATCACATCTTTGATGTCTCCTTTTTATTCTCCGAAGCCTGTGTCACACCTCATTTTCCAAGTGTAACACACGAACACGAACCAATGCTCCACCACTGCAACTACAACGTGTTTCACACCTCATTTTCCATGTGTAACACACGAACACAAACCAATGCTCCATCACTGCAACAACCAATGAAGCTCCAAATTCTTGAGCTTACATGCATTTCATGATCTGCGGGCCCATCCGCAAAATCCTAATTAGTTAGCGGTGCGGGTTTGGGCAGAGCCATCGAGTACTGCGGATCACGGCGGACTGACCCGCACAGATCCGACGGAGATGGAGCCCGCTGCGGGGCGGACCATGGCTGGGTGGTGATCCCAATTGCCAACACTAGTTTTCTCACCTTTTTCATCGCTACCTTTCAATTTTATTTGTATCATTTTGCCCTCTAAGTGTTAGACCCTCGAAACTTTAAACAAGAACCATATTTTGATCCACACAACCCGCTGATGTTTGATTTTATTTATGTATTTATAGATATTTATTTTACATTAGTTGCATATATTTTTAACTTAGTCAAATATTTAAATGTTTATGTAAATATTTCAAATACAATAATTTTATTGATTACATGTCGTAATTAATAACTTGTTTTAAACTGTCACATGTATTTATCGTTTCTTATTATATATTTGTCTTAATGAATTTTCATTTGATTATTAAACGAAAAAATATATGCATGAAACTACATATTTTAAAATAGTTTATGTTTTCTTACCCGAACTTTAAATTTTAGATTACCTTTTAGCATTTTTATGTTTATTTATGTTAGATAAAACAATATTTATATATATAATTTTAAAATATTTAACTTTATACATATATAATACAGTATAATGTGTTAATCCGTCTTGCTAATATATTATTTTTAACATAAATATTTATATTTTTGAAAATAAAGTATATTAATATATCAATTTAATATAATTTTATCATATTTGGTTTAGTATAATAATTTTATTATGATAGATTATGATTATCAAATGAATAAAAGTATGATAGAATTTTTATGAGAAATTGCTAAGAATATCATAATTTAAGTATCACTTTGCAAAAATACATTCAATTAAAAATATATTAACATTTGGGTTTAGACTTTAGTGATTATTGTTTTGGATTTAGTATTGAAGGGGTGGGGTTGAGTTTCTATTATAAATATTTAGAAAAAATAATTCAGTCTATTTTCATCAAAATTCAAAGTTATTTTTGAAAATATTGATTCATTAAAGGTAAATTTGTAAAGTGGTATCAAACTTGTGGTAGAATTGCAATTTCTCCAATTTTTATTTGCATTTAGTAAACGATAATCGAATATATATATTAATGTATAATAATTTTTTTTTTATTATTAGTTAAGAAATTAGTGAAAATATTTACATAAATTTTAAAATATAAATCTTGTTAAAATCGTTTTTCAGTAAATTTCTTAGAATTTTTAAAATAAATATATTAGATTAAATGAAAATATATCAAAATATATTATGATTAAAGTAGTTACACATATTTTATATTATAAATCTTAAGGAAATACATTTATAAATTTCTATGAGAAGGTTCAACTAAAAAAATCATACATGAAAGAAGTCATCAATTCTATTTTAATAGTATAGATTCATAACTGAAAAACAAAATTGAAATTAAGGAGCTTTATTGTTTGATAGATTTATTAATTGTATAACTAGATTTTGACCCGCTCTTTAAAAGACCAAAATATTTTACGTTATGAAGAATTTAATAATAAACACAATATTATCTATTTTATTACAAATATAAAATAGATAAATCTATCCCATTTGAGTATGTCTTATTTTTCTTATCGATTCCATTTAAATTATAAATGTTTTTGGACAGTTAAACAACTTGGATTCAAAGCATCCATCTACACTACACCTATGTGGACACGCGGATATAAGTTATATTTATGACTCATTTAAATATACGGGGAAAAAATCTATCCGTGAAATGAACCTTTTTTAGAAATTAATTTGGATCTTTTCTTCGGTTTGAGAGACACACATGTTAATTAAACCAAAATCGTGAACCCGTTTTGACTATTCTAATTTTAAGTTTTAAGAGACCATTTATTTAGATCCACGATAATTATAGTGACTCATTTACAAACATTTAAATTTATTTAAAGTATTTTGAATAAAGTTCTAATATTAATTTAAAATTCTGATAATATATTTGAAGGGAGTTTATTAAAATATGTAATTTAACTTTCAAAAAAAATTGAATAGTTGGAAATCAAAATGAATGTAATTCATGTATAAGAATGTTAATGTGAAAATGTCTAGAGTTGTTTGTGTATAATGAGTTGAATATATGATCTATAACATAAACTACACCTCTCAAAACAATTTAAAACCTAAAAGGAAAAATAAATAAATTTAATTATTGGTGGTTTGATAATATTAAAGTACCACTTTGATAAAGTTAAATGTTTGTCAGTACAATTTGTTGTAGTAGCTAAAAATATGGCCGATTTGATTGAAAAATATCGTAGAGATTTTATAATGATTATGGAAATATGATTTTTTGGCAAGGGGGTTTTTAATTTCGTCTAAAATTCTAAATGATTTAAAATGTGAACTTCTAATTGATTGATTAATAAGTAGTGAAAATTATTTAAAAATCTAAATAAAGAAATGGCATTTTAATGTAAATAATTTCAAAATTAAGAGTAGAATCTTAATAGCGATTCTATTTTAATAGTATAGATTAAAGGTTCAATTTATAATAGTCCTGAAAAAACATAAAAACCATAAAACAAGCATCTATCACTGATTTTAGATAACAGTAGCTGAAGATGATCAAATAAAAACCTCCATTGACTACTTGCAAAACTAAACATCCTTTGGATTCTTTTTTTGCAAACACCAAAGAATCAAAAATGAAGAAGAACCTCCAGTGACACTGGTTCAAGTATATGAAACTAAAAGTGAATAACGGTAAGAAAACCAGAAACCGAATGAATCAATCCCTGCGACTATGCAAAGAATCCTCTAAATCAAGATCCACCCCAACACATTTCCGAATGGATGCGTTCGCGTGGCAAGAATGATAAGAAGATGAAGAAGAAGAAGACGTCATCTTCCACTTCTTCTCAAGTTCCTTAAACCTCTCAACATCAAACTTACGACTCTTGAGCAACTTCCTCTGCCTAGAAAGAAACAACCTCTTCATGAAATTTTGATAAGTTGGGTCCCTCGAAGTCATCAAGAAATACGCATAACCAACAATAATCCCAGTCGCTGTAGTGAAAAAAGTAATCGGTTCCATCACATCCCATGAAAACTCCCAGAAAGTTAGCCTGAAAAACAGTCCGATCTGAACCACTGAGTAACCAAGACCACACCACAGAATCTTCCTCACTTGCTTATGAGCTAACACATCAATCTCTTCCTTCATACTCCTTAGCTTTTCGAACTCGACTTTAGCTGGATCATCCTCTGGATTTAAACCTAAAGGCACTGCCTTTCTAATCAACTCCACCACCTATAACAAAACCACAACACAAGATCAACTTCAGACAAACATTAGTTTTTTTTCAGACAAACAATAAAATTCAAACCTTATCTGGATGAAGATAGACTTTATCACGGAAAATCAGAATCACACCAGCCTCATCGAGTATACGAGCGAAAGCATGAGCTTCATCGAGGGATCTAGCAATACCTAAACCTTGAGATGCTTCAATGAGTTTAGTGTAAGAGACAGTTTCTTCATTCCCCATACAACCGAGCTTCTTCTTCATATCATCAACATTCACTAACCTCATAAGCTTCTTCGCTTCGGTTGCAGTTATCTCATCCACCTTTTCCTTCTCCTTCTCCTTCTCCGTTGGTTCCACGGTGAGACATCTGCAACCACCCCCGAACCATGGCCTTATCGGCGAAGAACCTTTACTAACGGCGGAACACACCGTGCGCCTCAAAACACCCCCCGCAGACCACATCTCCGTGGATGGACCCACGAATTAGATGAAATCAGATATGGGTTTCTTGTGGGCTCGAAGAACTAAAAGGTAAGGGAAAGACGCGTGAGATTCGATTCTGACGCAGTGTGCAATGCGCGCTCCACCAAGAAAGTGAAGGGTCAAAAATAGTAATGCATTTATGAAAAAGGAGGAAGAAGCTTTTGTGTAACGGTGAATTAGAAAAGTTTGGTCGACATTGTTGACTAGCCGTGGCTTTTAGATATCCCTAAATCCATTTGTAAGGAGACGTTCGAGGAGGCATTTAGGGCTGCCTGGCCGGCCTAAAATCAAAGAAAAGGAAATATGATTCGGTTCGGTTACAATTAAACCGAAGAAATACGCTCGGTCGAGATTGGTTTTCCTTTTCTGAGGATCAATTGCTATTTGTGCTCTTGTGTTTTGTCGTACGAGAAGATAAAAATGTAAAAATTATTAAATTCTAGAAAGGTAAAGATAAAAAATGTAAAATTTCTGAGTATTCCAATACACACTATTTTGGAAAAAGATGAATAAGCTAAAAAGTCGTGAAAATATTGGAAGATGTATGGTAAGATTTTTTTGCTTTTGACTGTAGTTTAGATTTTTTAGATATAGAAATTAGACTAAACAGACTTTGACGGTTAGTTTAAGTATATATAAAAATATTTGTACTTTAAAATATGGCAAATCTCTTAAATTTTTTTTTTAACTTTTATCACAAAAAAAATTTCAATGAGAAAGATAATTAAAATACATATTTTTTTTAATTTGAAGTCCCACTTCCAAAACTTGATCCATAACTCTAAGCCTTAAATATAAATTAGATAACGTAATGAGTATAAATATATATTTACATTCTTTAATAAAATGTGGTTAATTTTTGTTTTTGTAAGTTATTTTGGTAATAAAATATTTAAATAAAGGTAATCAAGTAATTGTTTGATAAATAAAATAAATAATTTAGAAAAAAGAAAAAGAAATAAAGGAATTTCGTTGTAAAATTCATGCTCAGATGGCTGTAGAAAATATAGAGAACAAACTTTTAAGTGATATTTGCCACTTTAAAAAGATGTGTAAAATGTATATTTAAAAAAACCAAGATTTAAAAAAAGATAAATTTGTAGAATAACTATATTGAGAAGAAAAATTCATAGACTAATCATATAATAAAGCTGTTTTTGGATGTGACTCTTTTCACACAAGAATTGACCCAATTGTCCTTTATACATTACACGTGACTGTGTTGAAGATATTATGTGCAAAATAACAAACAATACTCTGCTATATTTGATAGACAAATAGTATAGAATAATTGTGTAACAGCCCTCCACGTGGGATCCAGCTGGCGCTGCAGTGCATCAACCCTAACCCCTCCCATATGATACAACTTCTCCGAATTCACTCATAGGCATCAGCTCACAAGCAGTTTATTGGTGTGTTTGGCGTTACTCGAACCCAAGACCTCACCCTTTAACAACTTTTCCCAGGACAAGCTGTCACCAATTGATCTGCAACGCCAGCTGGGGTTATGGTCGATGCTCTGCAGCGCCAGCTGGGTCCCACGGGGAGGGCTGTTTACTATAAAAGTCGACTTTTATGTAACAGCCTACCCCACAACTGGGCTGATTATTTA
This sequence comes from Moricandia moricandioides, assembly GCA_905132885.1. NCBI lineage: Eukaryota > Viridiplantae > Streptophyta > Magnoliopsida > Brassicales > Brassicaceae > Moricandia > Moricandia moricandioides. Next base: position 40,272 of record CAJHQQ010000564.1, read on the forward strand.
GCCCTGCAGTGCACCGACCCTAACCCCTCTCTTGTGATACAACATGCTCGAACTCACCCATAGGCCTCGGCTCACTAGTAGGTTATTGGTGCGCTTGGCGTTACTCGAACCCAAGAACTCACCCTTTAACAACACTCCTACAGAGAAGCTGTCACCAATTGACCTATAACGTCCTGACCGCCCACGACTAATTGGCCACCCACGCCCGCTCTCTCGCCATGTGTGCCCCATCCCATTCCAACGGTCGGTGCGTAAATTTTTCAAGGCTCAAAATCATTGTTTACTGACCCTGCAATCAACACATGACCTTTCCCCATGCTTTGGCCTCACTCACACGGTATCGCGAATCACTTCCTGATAGGTCACCTATCCTTTCACTACTCGAGCATAAGCACGCTTAACCCTGGAGTTCTAAACGGATGTGTGACGGAAAAGGTAAGTGCACTTTGGTGACATAGGTAGCCAAATCAATTCTCTTAAGCCTTTCTACGTATCACAACTCGAGATGTTACAATTCACACCCTCTCAAAGAACGCAACGCCCTCATTGCGCCTCTGACAGGTCTCAAGACGCCTCTCGGGTCAGAACCGAGATAGCTAACCAGCTTTGATACCACTTCTAACGCCCCAACCGCCTACAACTAATGGGCCACCCACGCCCGTTCTCTCGGCCTGTGAGCCTCATCCCGTTCCAACGGTCGGTGCGTAAATTTTCCAAGACTCGAAATCATTGTTTACTGACCCTACAATCATCACATGACCTTTCCCCGTGCTTTGGCGTCACTCACACGGTATCGCGAATCACTTCCTGATAGGTCACCCATCCTTTCATTACTCCAGCATAAGCACGCTTAACCTTGGAGTTCTAAACGGATGTGTGACAGAAAAGGTAAGTGCACTTTGGTGACATAGGTAGTCAAATCAATTCTCTTAAGCCTTTCTACGTATCACAAATCGGGATGTTACAATTTGACTCATACATAACAACAATGATTGGAATTGTTGTGACAGAAAGTTAGGAGATGAGTGGTGACAATAGTGAAGGAGATGATGGCGGCTACAATGAAATAACTGGTGATGGTGCTGATGTATAAGTATGTATCATTGAGGTGGAAAAATGAAATAAAATAAGTATACGTGAAGCTGATGAGTGTTGAAAGAGAAAAATTAGAAGGTGAAAAAGGTGATTAAAAATGAAAAGAAAAATGAATGGGCTAGGCGTAATGTGCACAATTAACATATAATATTATACTACATTTATAAAACATATAGTATAGACAACGATTTATAGCAATAACATGAAAACAAACATAATATATATTATGTTAGAAAAAAAATTATTAGCATTGTTGTTGAGAGAGGATAAAAGTAAGAAAAAAAAAACAAAAAGAAGAAGAAGAAAAAAGGGAAAAAAAAAGAGGAAGAATATTGTATCATACTATACTTTAACTATAAAATAGAATACTATGTTATAGTATTTTAAGAATGCTCTAAAATTTGTGTATCATTTATATCAAAAAATGTATTTTTTTGGGAATAAATTGTATTTGCAATTGATTTAGAGTATTATTTTTAGAAAACTTTAGACCAAACAATTCATATCAATGACATACAACTATATATATTACCATAAAGTATGCATTATATTCTATTTTTACATTTGAAGAAATATAGAATAGTAACATAATTCTCACTTTATATACATGTTCTTATGTACGATTATTTATATATTTATTTGGAAAATATGTATTTGTTTAAAAAAATTGAAAAGATGACATGGTCAGAAAATAAACTATATTTTTTTAATAAGATCAAAAGTTTCATTTAATTATTTGATAAATATTTGAAATAGATAAAATGAAAAAGGAAAATTTCTAAGTTGAATAATGAATATAAAAATTATGTGATTGTAGTTTCAGTGGGCTAATCTGGTCATTAATACATAAAATATATAGAATATCATAACATCTTCTTGCTATGGTCATTTACTTAAATAAGTTTTTTTTATGGTTATTTGTTATAATTTCTCTTTTAAAAAACCGATTTTTTGGTATATTTGGAAGGCTCGAAATGATAAACTCTTTAGGGGAATAGATAGGGATCCTCTGGAACTAGTAAGATATGCTGAGAGTGAATGTCAGGCATGGTTTGCTGCAAACGAGGTGGTGTCATCAGTGATACAAGGGAAAAATGATGAGGAGTCCCAAGTCTTAAGCTTGAGTAATATCTGCTTAATAGATGGATCTTGGACAGGCCATGATCAATTTAGTGGTTGTGGATGGATCTGGATGGAAAGTGGTGGGAATCGTCAACTCATAGGAACACGAAATATACCTAGACGAGAATCAGCGTTGCATTCGGAAGTAGAAGCACTGCGATGGGCGATGGAGAATATGATTCAACATTCGACATGCCAGAGCTTCGGTACAGATTGCAAGGAGCTGATTGCTATGATCAAGGACCCTCACGCTTGGCCAAGCTTTGCTACGGAACTGGAGAGGATAGAAACACTACTGATTTGCTTCCCAGACTTCAAAATTTTTAATGTTCCTCGAGCGCGCAACCAGTTTTCAGATTTTTTAGCTAAGACAGCTAGATCTTTCTATAGGGAGTTACTTTTTATTGGTTGTTATATTCCAGTCTGGTTATCCAGACCACCTCAAGCTTGAGTAATAGAATAGTCGTTTGTCGCTAAAAAAAAACCGATTTTTTTTAAAGCAACTCCAATCAGACCCTAAAACAGCCTTGAGAAGTATTGATTACAAAAGGTAAATCTGCTCGTAGCTAATGTCATTGCCGGCATAAACAAATGTGGGGGTGTTTTATAGAAACTCTTTCATCCTAAAGATATATTTTGGGGGTGTTTTATAGAAACTCTTCCATCCTAAAGATATATTTTGGGGGAATTTCATTTATACCGTAAGTTTGATACCACTTTGCAAATTTACTTTTATTGAATGACTATTTTCAAAAGTACCTTAATTTTTTGATCAAAATAGACTTAATTGTTGTAAGTAGAGAAGAGAATAGAGGGAATTGGTGTGTCTTATTCCATGAATAATGAACTCTTTATATAAGGATACAATATAGGGATTTAGCTTGGAGAAGAAGTACAAGTAAATCTTGGTGAACAAGACTTTCTATCATCGACATCATAATATATTCTTAACACTTCTCCTTGATGTCTATTATGCGTGTAGATGCTGCCTCGTTAAAAACCTTACCAGAAAAGCCCAATAGGAAAAACCATGGTTAAGGGAAAAAGAGTGCAACGCGCAATTACTTCCCCTAATGTGTAGCGCCTTGGTGAATAAATCAGCCAAATTGTCACGAACTTGAATGACACGAAAATCGCCATTCTTCTGTAGATCATGTGTGAAAAAGAACTTCGGTAGAATGTGCTTTGTCCTGTCTCCTTTGATGTATCCATCTTTGAGTTGTGCGATACATGCAATATTGTCCTCATACATGATTGTTGGAGCTTATTTCCCTGTAGATAAACCACAATCTTCTCGTATATGTTGAATGACAGATCTTAACCATACACACTCCCGACTAGCTTCATGAATGGCTATAATCTCTGCGTGGTTAAAAGAAGTTGCTGAAATGGTTTGCTTCATTGAACGCCAAGAGATAGCAGTTCCACCACAAGTAAACACATATCTTGTTTGTGATCTAGCATTGTGGGGATCCGACATGTACCCAACATCTGCATAACCAATCAAATCTTCTATGGATGGGTTATGAAAGAATATAACCATGTCTTTCGTACCTTGGAGGTAACGCAGTATATGTTTTATCTCATTCCAATGCCTTCGAGTCGGGCATGAACTAAACCTTGCCAATAAATTTACTGCAAATGATATATCCGGTCTTGTATGACTGGCAAGGTACATTAATGACCCTATTGCACTTAAGTATGGTACTTCAGGACTAAGAATTTCTTCATTCTTCTCTTTAGGGCGGAAGGGATCTTTATTCACATCGAGTGATCTTACAACCATAAGACTACTCAAAGGATGGGCTTGATCCATAGAAAATTATTTAGCCACCTTTTCTGTGTAAGTTTCTTGATGCCCTAAGATTCTATTCTTGAGATGCTCAATTTGTAGTCCCAAACAAAACATTGTTTTTTCTTTTGACATAGACAACAATCTATTGGTCTATTTGGACTTCAAACAAAATATATTTACATACACTTATCTAATCATTTGTATTGTACATACAAGTTACCAATACTCTTATTATGAATTTCTTTATAGTCATATGAAATCACATCTTTCAATCACGAAAAGATTAGTAACTTTGCTCAAATAACATTTTAAATATGGTATTTCAAGACCAAACATTTATTGGGATCTTTTAAGATAAAATCTCATTTTTAGATCTTCATTTGAAATCTATACATATTTATTTCAAAATACCATTTTCCATAGCTTTTCACGAGTTTTGATTATATTCAAATCAGCGATTCTATTGATCTATAATCTCTGGATAAATACAAATCATGTAGTGATTAAATTTTAATATTTCATATATCCCATAAACATATTTCAATCGAATAGCTAGAGTTCTCAGGAACATGATTTTGATATCAATAATCCTTCATGGATTTTATCTTTCAGAGATTATCATTTTCTAGTGGGTCATATAATTCAAGTTCTTCCTTTATTGCCAGATTAATAAGGAACTTGAAAATAGTTGCATCTACCACATGAGACTATGTATTTTCATAATCAATTGCATATTGATTTTTTTTTGGTGGAACAACTCATTTCTATCTCAATTGTTTTACACATTTTGGTGTATGCACTACTGGTCCAAATACTTCTCTCTTTCATGAGAATTTGTATCTTTCTCTATTTTTTCTTTATGATTTGGCTAATCATTTCTTTGTGTACACTTTTCAATAGACTTTGTTTCATGATCCCATTTCTCATTAATCATATCAATCGCTACTTTGCATGCATAAATATCATCGACGTCGATTTTCTTATCGGTTCCATTATATTTCGTACATGACAAACTTATTGAGATCTCTTCATTGTCTCAGGTACCTGAATTTCTTTCAGTCATGTTTAACATCTCTTATGGAGATCATTCGAAGACTATATTTCCTGTTCACCATTATTTATTTATGCTTCTTTTCATTTACGAGGATTTTTATTTTTGGAACCAACATGTCTACCACACTTCAAGTGTGACTAGCAGTTTGATCTTATTATTCTAGAACATCAATTCTTACTGGAGCATTTACAGCTGTTATTGTGACTTGATCACTCTATTTATATGGGTCAGTAAATATGTCTGGCAAATGCTTTACTAACCTTTAATTAAATTATCTTTTGGACTTTTTTGACATTTTCTTTAGTCCGAGGATCAATGATAATTCATATCAACTTATTTACCTTTCCAACTGTTTATTTTCTCCCCTTATGTTGGAAATACTAATTCACTTTTAGCATTCATATCGAGCCTTACTTATATTCTTCATGGATGGCTCTACATTCTTAAGTATCAGTGGAGATTCATATCCAACATATATTTCCAACCTCATTTGAAAACTCATCTTAATTAAAGCTTTGTGGTGGAACAACTAAGATATATATCACACATCCAACATTCTTAGATGAAATGGTTGGTTTCTGACCCAATAGGGGAGAACTAACGATTTCTTTTTGGATTGATGCAAACTAGTGTTGCTCAAAATATTTAGCACTTATCCAGTGAATTTTCCATAGTCGTCAAAGACTTTAAGAAGTGAATTCACCAATATTATAAAGATGCATGGTAGGTGACCAGTCCAACAACATCTCATTTATTTATGCCAATAACTTCCTTTGGCTGTTGAAAACCGTATTACTCTTTTGTCTTGTAAGCAAGCAAGATATGTCAAATCATTTCAATGATTCTTTTGGTTCTTCAATGATTATTCCACATAAATCTTAAAATATCTTTTCGCATCATTACTAAACCAAAATTGTCTAAATGGTTCATGCCAAGTATTTTGTAAACTTCTGGTTTACTATATATTTATCTCCATTACACTAATCTTTGTGTAGTACAATATATAAAATGATGTATATACTCTTTAAGGTTTAAGATTGATACCCTATTAGGGTATAATAAGGTTTAAGGTTTAAGATTGATACAATATATAAAATGATGTATATACTCTTTAAGTTACTTTTAGAGCCTTAAGAATATTTGTGCAGTAGAATTACCCTATTAGGGTCATGTATTCCTTTTTTTAGATCCTTATAACTTTTGAGACTTATAAGAATATAATATAATAATTTTTTCTTATATGCATAAATATTATATGCTCTTCTGAAGCATTCATACATATCCTTGTATTGTACTCAAAATAATTTTCTTTCATTTTTAGATGATTGAATCATATCTTTTCTTTATTACCATATTTATTTTCTCAACTTCAAGTGAGAATATGAGTTCTAAAAAGAAACTCTTTGATATGAACTTTAACCATAACCATATATATCCACATTCACTTCCATAACCACTTTTGTTTTCATTTTCCTTACCAATATTATTTGTGTGGATTTTCTTTCTCAAAGTGTCAAATTCTCTTCAAGAGAATAAATCATAACCATCTAAATGTGATTTATGTTCTTATATCAATAGCCCATTGTTTTTCAGAGTCTAAAGGAGACAAAATACAAATATGTATTCTTTAATATCTTTGCATCACTGATATTCTCTTAAGGAATATTTTACTTTTAAAATTTAGCATCCAACATAGTTAGGCTTTATTTACAGACTTCAAGTCTTGTAATCTTTTGATGCAAAACACATAATGAGCTCTAGGTAACCACATTCAGGTGATTATACATTTCTTTGGATTGTTCTCCAAAACTTATGGATCTTTTAAGGTCAAACCTTAAACTTAAAACTCTTGTATACACAATGGTAATAAACAATAATAATAAGATATATTTACAAGTTATATATCTCGAATAAATCGACTTCGTTTTCTAAAAAGTCTTTTTTTCTATATTGCATGCACTCAACCATAAGACTTTTACAATATTGTATGTAATCATATATGTAAATAATATATTACATGCATTCAACCATAACACTTTATTACTATATTATATGCGTTCATATATAGTACATGCACTCAATCCTAAATTTTAAACCAATGTGCAATATCTTATCAAACCTAGTAAATAATTATTAACCTATGATCCAATATGTATATTTTATTTATCGCATAAAATATCAAGTATAAATGCATATAAAATATTCATTAGCAGTGAATGCGATCAATGAATAAATTTTAATTAGTAATTATAAATCAAGGTTGCCAATATGAAATGATGAATATATGTGAATTAACAACATACATATATAAATATGTCAAAAATCAAACTCATGTATGTGTAAGTGTTAAAAGTTAAACTTGTCACTAAATGAAGAAGCATCATAGTAACTCTATAAGAAAATAAATAATGTGTTATGCAGTAACATGATGATTTTCAATAATAAAATATAAGCATCACATATGATTAACAAAGAGAACACATAAGATTGAGCATTAGCTTATAAACATCGACAAGATCTCTTTTCAATCGAATGATTTTCTTTCCTTGAAACAAAGGTAGATCAATATTGTCGACTAAAGCTCCTAAGCTCATATTGTGTATGAATCCATTCTTACAAACCATGAATTGATAATAAGCATGATTTGAAGGATTGGATATAGACTAAAAATATACATAATAAAAATCTATACATATTAGCTCAAGATCGCTAAAGCTTCGTGTTGATAACGTGTTGTAAGTAGAGAAGAGAATAGAGGGAATTGGTGTGTCTTATTCCATGGATAATGAACTCTTTATATAGGGATACAATATGAATAACGATGGAAGATATCCTAAATGTGGTGGCTCAGTAGAGTCCATTAACTATCTTCTTTTAATGCACACAGTCTTCTAGGATTACACTTTACCGGACTATACGCTTTTCCAGTTTACATACTTCTATCTATCAAAATATAAACTTTCTGTTGTGTAGGAGCAAATCTCTCAAATAAACTTTTAAAAGTTTTTGTCACAAAATAAATTTTTAAAGAAAAAAATGACAAAAATATATTTATTTATTTTGGAAATTTTAATATTTTTAACTTTAAACTTTATCTCCAAAGCTCCACCTGTGATTTTATGTCTTAAATTTAGATTAGTTAACGTGAGAGATATAAATGTAAAAAATTTGTTGGTCATCTTTTTCTTTGAAATCTATTTTGGTAATAAATTTTTCTTAAGTCTATCGTAATGTACTTTTTTGTAATTTTTTTCAATTTTAATTATTCTAAAGTTATAAACGATTATAACTCATTAATAGAGACATTTGTTATAATTAATTTCTCTCGCCATTAATTCTTTTTGATACTTTCCTCTTCCCTCTTCTCCATGCTTATAGACGACCGACCTTGAGCAATATTTAAACACCTCTTTACTTTTTAAGAATTTTTAAACAACACCTTATGGAGCACGATATTTAACCGAAGAGGAATCGCAACTTCACACTCACAGAGAAGTCAAACGATCCATAAGAGACAGAAAAATAGTTTATCTCATTTAGTGTCGTTTTCTAACCGGAAAAGAAGAAGGAACGACGAAATTGAAGGAATCGAGTCATCGACTCTGAAATAAAGAGAGTGATTATTTCACACCACAACCACGCCGAGCCGGCCGGACCGGACGGGGGCAACAGCCCGCACTTGGGGACACATCCTTTCTCCCAAATTGTTTAACTACATCTATGTGTGTGAACATATATATATATATATATATATATATATATTGCTCACTTCTTTTCCACTTCATAGATGTGGACCCTTCCCTATCTCATTCATTTAAAATAAATAAGACCGCTTACTAGCCTATTTCTTTTCACTGATTTTCAAATCTAAACTATTAAAACTGAAGTACAAATAAGAAATAACTCTTGCTTTTACCTAATATTTACAAGAAATGCCATTGATATTATATTTGCTTCCAAACATCTAAACATTGATTATTAACAAGAAAAAAATTAAATCTGGGCTAAGCTCATTAACAATATTTATCATTGAAATTGGAGATTTCATAAAAAATGTATATGTGTTTATAAATATATATAGAATTAAGTTAGTTTTATTTTTTATTTATATTCATATAAGGTACCCAATTATATTTGAACTATAAAAAAAACTGATAATGTCAATAATTTTCGATATAATCTAAACTTATTCATTTACAATAAAAAATCATGTAATTTTCCATAACAATTTAGTGACTAAAATACATACTAATATTTATTATAAATGGTTATATATACAAACAAATACAATGTATTATTCGTTTGTACAATATATATCTAATAAGAATAACTTATGTAATTTATAAATTTAAAATTTTTAATCACCATATAATACATATACACAGCTATGTCTAGGACAGATCGAATTTCTGGGGTATTTTAGGATATATGGATTCAGATATTCATTCGTCGGATTCGTAAAATTGTTAACTGGATCTGTATATTCGGGGTTAGGATATTCAGACTAAAATCCGAATACACGCGGATATATGGACCTGTTTTTTTAATTAAAAACCAACTATTAACCATCTATTAGTCTATTTAAAATTATTATTTTAAAAAACTTTAAAAGCATTCAAATTCAAATTTAAAATTTTATATAAAAGTATATATAATATACATAGATAACTATAATTAAATTTTAAATATTTAATATCCAGATCTGGATATCCAGACTTAAATTTTACTATGTGAATTTGTACTTCGATCAGTCGAATCCGTATAATCACTATCATGATCCCCGAATATCCGTTTTTTGAAGCAGATGGGATTCCAGATCGGATAACGGATATCAAATATTAAATTTCATTCATATATACAGTTATATCAAATAAATTGTTTAAAATATTTGACTTTCATAAAAATAACACCCGCGCGGGCGCACGGGTCAAAGGCTAGTTAATTTTAAAGGCCATAGACTTAGTTAATTGAGCCAAGAATCCTGCACCTAAACAGAAATGACTTTAAACATATACATACTAAATGCAGACTCGATAGACTCTCGTTAGGGAAATCGGTCGATTCCTACGTCAACAGGGGCCAACGGTCCCGATCAGTACATAAACACGTACCTGTGGGAAAACATACATCAACTAGTACACAATTCAATTACCATACATGAACTTTCAAAATTTGGTATTAACATACATTGACCTAATTTCCGTTAGTCAAATGTTAAGTCGTCGTTAACATGTAACATGAAATCGGTCAATTCCTACATCAACAATGACCAATGATCACGATCAATACATAAACACGTCACCTGTGCGAAAACATACATCAACTAATACAAAATTTAAATTCAATACATGAACTTCTGAAATCTGGTTTTAATATACATTAATCTAATTTTCACTAGTCAAATATTACCGAATATAAAATGTCTATCACGTGTTTGATTAAAGAAGATTTTTATTGTATTATATGGTAATTAAACTGTATTACCTGGTAATTAAATGAGAAAATAAACCATTTAGCCTAAACAATTTCGTCTTCGTGTAACTCATTAGTTAGATTTTCTCTTTAATTTTTTCTTTTTTGACTTTTTAGCAAAAAAAAAACGTAGCACAGAGAAGACAACAAATGACAAAATTGAATAGAGAGAAACGAGGATGGACAAGCTAGATATTTTTTGTTTCTCTCTGTTTGATTTTGTACTATGTTGTCTTATATGTGTTAGTTTTTTTTTGGTAGAAAAAGTCGAAGAACAAAAAGTGAAAGAAAAAAACTAATTAATGAGTTACACGAAAACAAAAACATTTGGCCCAAATGATTATTTTTTCTCAGTCATTTACCACGTAATACGTTTTAATTACCACATAATACAATAAAAAACTTACTTAATCAACACGTGACATGCAATTTCTATTCGGTATTGTTAGATTAGTGGAAATTAAGTCAATGCATGCTAAAATCAGATTTCGAAAGTTCATGTATTAAAATTAAATTTTGTATTAGTTGATGTATGTTTTCGCACAAGTGAAATGTTTATGCATTGATCGGGACCATTGGCTCATGTTGGTGTATGAATTGGCCGATTTCATGTTACATGTCAACAATAACTTAACGTTTGACTAACAAAAATTAAGTTAATGTATGTTAAAACCAAATTTTGAAAGTTCATGTATAAAAAATAATTTTCTTACTAGTTGATGTATGTTTTTGCACAGACAACACGTTTATATACTGATCGGGACCGTTAGCCCCTGTTGACGTAGGAATTGGCCGATTTCCCACTCTCGTTAATATACTTAAACTATTCATGTCTAGACAAACATACTTATCAAAAGTGTTTGCAAAAATTCGTTGTGTTTGAGTTTGGTAGCATTTTAAATCCTTGAACAACTCGTAATTAATATCTATCGGGTTTACTTTACCAGGAGGTGAACTTGATATCTTGAACCACCCGTTTTTTTATGTAGATTGAGACAAGATGCATAACGCAGCTTCCTTTTCTCGTAGAACTTAGTTCTCTATTGTGTTCATTGTGTCCATGATCATGAAGAGTACTGAGTCTTAATCCACTTTAGAAGCTGTGGAATCATTAATAGCTACAACTTATCCTTCTCACATTTGTTATCACTTTTATCATCTCAGGAATTGGGAAAAGACTACACTGTCTCAAGTGCTCTCGGTACATTCAATTTGATTTTGTTTTCCCTTTGAACCTATGGGATCTCCAGACATGATAGGTATGACTGTGATCAAGCATCTTCATTCGTTTATATGCTTTAGACCCATTCTTTTTGATGATTTAGCAACAATATCTAGTGGCAACCCTTCAGTGAATGGATCCGCTAGGTTATCAACCAATTGGATGTAGTCTATTGTGATTACACAATTTGAGATAAGTGTTCCAATGTTTTTCTGTCGTCTTCTTATGTGACGAGATGTACCATTTTAGAGATTATTCTGAGCCCGAGCTATATCTGATTGACTATCACAATGTATTCGTACAGATGGCACTGATTTCTCTCACATAGTGATATCTTCCAAAACGTTTCTAAGCCATTCAACTTTTTCAGCTGTTTTGTCTAGGGATATGAACTCAAATTCCATGGTGGATCTGACTAATATTGTTTGTTTGGTAGATTACATAACATTGCTGCCCATCCTAGTGTAAAGATATATCCACTTGTGGATTTTGAGTTATTTAGAATCAGATATCTAGTTAGCTTCACTGTACCTTCTAAAATTGCTGGTTCTTTACCATAGTGAAGACCAAAATATTTGGTAAAGTGCAAGTAATTGAGTAATCTGGTTATAGCTTTCCAGTGTTTATGACCTGTATAACTTGGATATCGACTTAGTATTTTTACTATGTGTGCTAGATCTGGTCTATTACAATTTGTCAAATACATTAGATTTGCGATCAAACTTGCATACTCTTTTTGTGAGACCGCTTGACATGGGTGTGTTTATTGTTTTAGCAAGGTATAAATATCCTAAACAATTAACTATCAAATTAACCCTTAATCCTAACACACAACACAATACTCTTGCCAAGAGAGATCATGTGTAATACTTAGGGATCAAATCCCCAGAGAACAATGACACACAATAAATTTATTATTTCTTAAGATTAAGCTAGGTGATTATATATATTGGTAACAAATAATTAGTTTAAGGAAATATTCTTTATTGGAAGGTGTATATGCAATATGGAAATATGCTAATAGTGTAAATAAGAAAATATGATAATAGACTAACTAGATGCAAATGTAAATATGCCATATATAGGGTTTTCAAGCTCAATGAATTATAGGGAATAAGAAGCACAGATATGTGAATATTATAGAACTCAAATATTAATTATTCTGACCCTTTTACCTCCAACTCTCATATGCGAGCAAAAGGAAAGACCCTAAAATCCTAAAATATAGGTCAAAACTTGTCTAGAGATAATCTTCTAATCTTGTGTCTTGTCTCTAACTTGGGCTTAAAATCGGCTGTCTGAGATTTGGATGTTGATTGATAGTAGATGTGAAACATCGATCGATCTTGGTCATGTAGCATCGGTCGACGCCAAGGTAATGTCGTCGATCGACGACAGTCTTGTAGTTCGACTCTCTGAATGATCAGCTACGGATTACTCTCCTCTAAATGCTTCAAAAGCTCCAAGTATCTCCATCTATCTCTAAAACGTACCTCGACCTGTAAAGATCTTAAAACATAGCCTAGACACACCATAATAGACCTTAAATAGATCCAATAACATGCCCTAAAACTGGTAATAAATAGGCTAAATCAACTCCCCGAGACTTAACCATTTGCTTGTTCTCAAGCAAACAAGCCTGCGAAAGAGGTTTTGAAAAGAGAAGACTCACATAATGTCTAAACATAACTGTCACCTTACTTTATTGCAGCCACATTGACGTGAGTGTGTTTTTATGTTTTAATAGGGTAATAATATCCTAAACAAACAACAGTCAGATTTACCCTTGTTTCTAACACACAATACAATAATACTCTTGTCAAGAGAGATCAGGTGTAGTACTTAGGAATCGAATCCACAGAGAACAATGGCAGACAATAGATTTCTTATTTCTAAAGGCTAAACTAGGTAACTATATATATTGGTAGCAAGTAATCAGGTCAAAAAAAATTCTTTATTAGAAGGTATAGATACAATATGGAAATATGCTAGTAATGTAAATATGGAAATATGCTAGTAGTGTAAATATGAAAATACGCTAGTAATGTTAATATGGAAAAATGTTAGTAATGTAAATATAGAAATATGCTAGATCTAGGGTTTCAGGCAAGTGGATTATAGAAGTTTGAAGTTAAAGGTATTTAATCATGGAACTCGAAATCTAATCTAAAGACACCAGCTCTTTCATGCGAGCCTAATCTATTGACCGAGTCCAATGTCTTAGCTCTCGTTTGTTGACACGGAATGACCATCGATCGATGGCAATGATCCTGCGTCGATCGATGGTTTCTTGAAACAAGCGTTATGACCTAGTTCGATAAGTTCACTAGATTGAATAAATCAACTCTCGTTTGTTTCTAGCAACCTAGTTCAACAAAATAGATATTGGTAGTAGACCATGCTCTTGCTTGCGCCTAACTATCCTATTATCCGGGTTTTAGTTAGCTAATATAGAACACAAGCAATAAACACAATTATATTAATAGATCTAATAATGACCTTAACAATTCTATTGTTTGGCTAATCCATCAATACCATTGATAAACCTTAAACCTAGTTGAGAATAAGTAAGAAGAATCTGAATAAAAATCATAGATAAAATAATGGGGTTTCAAAGAACACTTAGAATACACTAGCAAATGTAAGCACACTTAGATAGCACTAACTAAAAGAAAACAAGCACAAGCACTCTGGTGCAATACATAAATATAAATATAAAACCCAAAAGTCTAGGTCAAAACTCGTCCATGGGTAGTCTTGTAATCTTGTTTCATGTCTCTAACTTGGGCTTGAATGTCGATTGTCTGCGAACTGGACATCAACCGATTGCAGATGTGCAACATCGATCGATCTTGGTCATGTAACATCGGTCGACGCCTACATTGTATCTTTGATCTATGGTAATCTCGTACTTCAATGATCAACTACGGATTATTCCTCTCGAAATGCTCAAAATATCCAATTATCTCCATACATCTCCAAAACATACCTTGACCTGTAATGACCTCAAAACATAGCCTAGACACACATAACATACCCTAAATAGAGCCTATAACATGGTCTAAAACTGGCAATAAATAAGCTATATCAACTCTCCCAGACTTACATTTTGCTTTTCCTCAAGCAAAAAAGCCTGTGAAAGATGTTTTGAAAAGCGAAGACTTACATATTGTCTATGTATAACTGTCACGTTTCTTTATTGCAACCACATACTATCAAGCCAATCACAGAGAAACTTTATATACCCTATCCTAGTATAGGAACCAAAGCTATTCTACCAGCAACTTAGCGAATACTAGTTTGACTCCCCACTCTACTGATTTCATTTCTTTGCATAAAATAAAGTGCAAGCTTTACCTTGGGAGTATCGATCAAATGACACATGGACTCTTACCTCTGCAAGTATCTCAACACACATGCAACATTCTTTGATTCCTTTCCTCTCTCTCTATCTCAACACACATGCAGCATTCTTTGATTCCTTTCCTCTCTCTCTTCTTACTTCTTCTCAATCAATGTCTCCTTGTTTTGAGGGTATCATTTTTTTTTAATTGACTGAGATATTTGGATGGGCTTTCATGAATAAAGCCCTAATGGTTTTTGCCACCAGATTTTGTTCACTTCTTTTTGACCTCTATCTCTTTCTAGGATCATATGAATCAAGCTTTAATGGTTGTAGCCACCAATCCTGTTCGACTCCTTTTTAATCTGAAGGGGAGAGATAGGGAAATCAGAAGCACACAGACTTTTACCTTCCAGACTTGCAGAAGGAATCCGATCCAATGTATACCAAATCCCAAAGCAAGCAAATAATGTCATGATTAGTGTTGGAAATCAGCTTCGGTTCCTCCAAACTTTCTAAGCAATGTGATATAGTGGCAGGATGATCCACTTTGGTATCTCTAGTACTCTCTCAAAATAACCTTCTAAGAATGGTCCATATAGCATGGTTAGTCAATAATCAATCTTGATCATAGTCCTCTTCTTGACTCAATAAAACTTTTTTGAAACGAACTTATATAGATATAAATAACACTAAAAACAATCAAATAGCATTAGCGAACCTCCCCCAGACTTAAATTACACTGTCCCCAGTGTAATCCGCCCCAGATTGGTTAGAAAAATTAAATCATAAGTAATTAGCTTAAGTATAGAACTCGATACCTCTCTTTGTAAAAAAAGCGTCAATCGATGGTCGGATATGGGTGTCGATCGATGCTAGACCTGTAAGTTCCTATTTCTTATAAAACTCAAAATAAAACACAATATCAATAATACCTCCCCTAGACTTAAACAACACGATCGTCAGTGTTATACAGTCTGAGATTAGTGAAGAAATAAATCATAAGGACCAATTTTAACAAGGAAAAACTGATATACCTGCTCGTGATGGTGGCCATCGATTGGCACAGTTAAGTGCCTAGTGATCGATGCGATTGTTACTCCGTCGATCGGCAGTGATCAAGTGTCGGTCGATGCTCTAAGCAGATTGTCTTCCTCGATTCTTTTTTTTTAAATATCTGAAATAAATAAATACAAAAATTAGTAATAAATAAAGAATAAAAACTAATTAGAACTTACTAAACAATGGGTTACCTCCCACTCAACGCTTGGTTAGAGTCTTAAACTTGACGTTGTGAATGCTCTGACTAGAAAGGAGGTTGATCAACACTTGGAAAACAAGTGGCTACATCTTCGTTGCTCTTATGAAACCATATGCCAATGAAGTTTCTGATTGCCTCATCTCCTCTGATTTTCTCAGTCTTAAGCTTCTGCTCCTTGCTGTCGATCGATGCTGGTACCTGTGCGTCGATCGATGCTGGTACCTGTGCGTCGATTGATGGCTGTTGCGGTTGTCCAAAGAAATTTCCTGATCGTTCAGCCATTAGAAGAGTTTCTGCTACATCTTTCTTAGATAGAGTTAGAATTATTCCATAAAGAACTCGTGCACGTCCTTCTACATCTCTGAAAATTCCAAATTCATCTGATATGAGATAACCATCTTCTGTTTCTTATGGTCCATGTGAAGGATCTGGTTTACG
This sequence comes from Moricandia moricandioides, assembly GCA_905132885.1. Classification (NCBI taxonomy): domain Eukaryota; kingdom Viridiplantae; phylum Streptophyta; class Magnoliopsida; order Brassicales; family Brassicaceae; genus Moricandia; species Moricandia moricandioides. The sequence continues at coordinate 57,074 of CAJHQQ010000564.1, forward strand.
TTTGATGTCGTTTGATGGCCAAGATTGGCTGATTATTGATGCTGGATTGCCTACTATCGCGTTCATTACCCAGCTAATGTCATCCTTATCATAATTTGAGTCACACCATTCATAGGCTTCACCGTATCCTTGGCATGCCCAATTGGTGTCGATCGATGGCCTATGGTTACTATCAATCCATGAGCGATAATCAGACCGGTGCCCAAAAAGGTTTCAAGCTCCATTGGCCATTGCAAGTATATTTGCTACATCCTCCTTCGTGACGTTTAGAATTATGCCATTCATGGCTCTTGCGTGACCATCTGGATCTCTCATAATGCCGAACTTATCTGGTTGTAGATAACCAGCTTCTCTGTCGTGTTCTTCTGCTGAATCATGTTTGGGTTCCGCTTCGTGCTCAGTATCGATCGATGGTGTATTGTTTCCGTCGATCGATGTTGATTTCCCAGGTTCATAGGAAACATGATAAACGGAAGCCTCTTCCATAGTACGCCCTCGTTGCTCGATCAGCTCTTCTTCGATGTAGTTTTCATCGTATTTGAGGTAGGTATGGGTGTCAATCAATGCTGAAGGGTGGGTGTCGATCGATTGTTCATCCGCAGGACTGTCGATCGATGCTAAGGGTTGGGTGTCGATCGATGCTCTGTCTATCGATTCTTCATTACACTCGTAATCGCATAAATATGTGGCCACAAGCTCTCCATCATCACATAATTCGATAAGGGTAGCCTTGTTCTTGTTTTTAACAGGTTAATAAAAGATATTTTTATCAATTAGAGATAGATATAACCTGTTTAACTGCATGTCGCATATGGCTCCCACAGTAGCCATGAAAGCTCTCCCATGTAGTAGCGAAGAGTTCCAATCTATCCTGATTTCCATCACATGAAATTCTACTGGGACTAGGGCATCTTGAATTCGCAGTGGGACATCTCTGCACATACCTCCTCAGTCTACTCTAGAACAGTCCACGAAGATGAAAGAATCGTTGGAAGTCTCTATTCTGAGTTTTAACTTCTCTTCTATAGCTATGGGTATGATGTTCAATGATGATTCAGTGTCGCATAGGGCATTGGGAAATTCATGGTTTTTTTATTTGACATGGCACTACAAACATCCCAGGATCAATTTTCTTCTTTAGAATGATTCTTGGGTCCCTCCTAGTACGATCCTTGGCAGCTTTATTGACTATGATAGGCCCTGATGAATCCCTCTTCTAATCTGGAGTTGTAATATTCGTGAACTTTGGTCAATCAACTCGTTTTGTCAAAGGGTACCATCAATCGATTGTGTGACCTCTGCGTCGAACAACGCGTGAAGCTATCCCCAATTCCATCAATTTATCAGGAATTGTCGATCGATTCGTAGTGGCGTGTGTCAATCGATGCTTTTGCGGTCTAATCAACAAACTTGGTTTTTCCGTCTTCTATGGCTTCTCGTTCTTGACTTCTATCCAAAAATCATCATCAATCACAGCCTTGACGTGATCTTTCTGCCCAGTCTGTTCTTCTTGATTGAACATAACTTTGTATTTCGTAAGGGTTCCACTCTTATGCGGCATCTGACTTTCCAGTTTTTCCACGCGGATGCTGATATCTTCAATTTTTGTGTTTAGGTGTAGGTACAAGAAATCTAACTTGTCATTGAAATCCACCATCATCTTCTGTTGTTCCCTCAGTATCTTGTTAAACATAAATTCGATCCATGGTCTCCTAGTTGGTTTTGAAGTTTCTGCACTTCTGGTAGCTTGGGTATTAGCTTCTGCTTCTTTACAAGGATTATAGTCCCTTGATCTTCTATCCTTTGACCTGCTGCATCAGGCAAGTGACCGTTGAGGTCATGCAAGTCTCCATTCTCATTCTGTACCACAATTATAGGGGCAGCCATCTGAACTCGTCTGCTGTCATCGATCGATGCGGATGAAATGTTGTCGATCGATGCTAAGAGATCAATATCAGTAGATGCTAGAGATCTGGTATCGTTCGGTGGTTGAGTTCTGATGTCGTTCGATGTTATCCGTACAGATGTATCGGTCGATGCTGAAGGTATGCCGTTGATCGATGCGTGTCATCTTTCTTTGCGGATCGTGCATTCGAGTTGCTGTGGGTCAGAGAACAGTAAGTCTTGTCCTTTGTTTTTGCGGGTACTCTTTTGCATGCACCTGAAAAACAAAGAAAAAGAAAAATCAGTAACATTGAAAGTAACAAACCTAGACTAAGTCCTAGAAAATAAATCTAATGGCGATTAATGTTCCCGGGCAACGGTGCCAAATTTGACATGAGTGTGTTTTTATTTTTTAATAAGGTAACAATATCCTAAACAAACATCAGTAAAATTAAACCATGTTTCTAATACACAATACAATAATACTCTTGTCAAGACAGATAAGGTGTAGTACTTAGAGATCGAATCCACAGAGAACAATGGCACACAATAGATTTCTTATTTCTAAAGGCTAAGCTAGGTAACTATATATATTGGTAGCAAGTAATCAGGTCAAAGAAATATTCCTTATTAGAATGTATAGATGCAATATGTAAATATGCTAGTAATGTAAATATGGGGAAACATGCTAGTAATGTAAATACGGAAATATGCTAGTAATGTAAATATGGAAATATGCTAGATCTAGGGTTTCATGCAAGTGGATTTTAGTAGATAGAAGTTAAAGGTATTTAATCATGGAACTCAAAATCTAATGTAAAAGACACCAGCTCTCGCATGCGCTCCTAATCTATTGACCAAGTCCAATGTCTCAACTCTCGCTTGTTGACACGGAATGACCGTCGATCGATGGTTTCTTGAATCAAGAGTTATGACCTAGTTCGAAAAGTTCACTAGATTTACTAAATCAACTCTCGTTTGTTTCTAGCAACCTAGCTTAACAGAATAGATTATGGTAGTAAACCATGCTCTTGCTTGCGCCTAACTATCCTATTATCAGAGTTCCAGTTAGCTACTCTAGAACACATGCAATAAACACAATTCTATTAATAGATGTAATAACGACCTTAAATTCTATTGTTTGGCTAATCCATCAGTACCATTGATAAACCCTAAACCTAGTTGACAATTACTCAGACATAATTAAAGTAAGAAGAATCTGAATAAAATGCATAGATAAAATAATGGGGTTTCAAAGAACACTTGGAATACACTAGCAAATGCTATCACACTTAGATAGTACTACCTAAAAGAAAACAAGCACAAGCACCCTAGTGCAATACATAAAGTATAAATATAAAACCCTAAAGTCTAGGTCAAAACTCGTCTAAGGGTAGTCTTGTAATCTTGTGTCTACTTGGGCTTGAAAGCCGGCTGCCTGTGAACTGGACATCGATCAATGGCAGATGTGCAACATCGATCGATCTTGGTCATGTAACATGAGTCGATGCCTACGTTGTATCGTCGATCGATGGTAATCTCGTACTTCAATGGTGAGCTACAAATTATTCCTTTCCAAAAGCTCCAAGTATCTCCATATATCTCCAAAAAGTACATTGATCTATAAATACCACAAAACATAGTCTAGACACACATAACAGACCCTAAATAGAGCCTATAACATGGTCTAAAATTGGTAATAAATAGGCTATATCACACATCCTATCAAGTCAATCACAGAGAAACTTTATATACGATATCCTAGCATAGCAACCAAATCAATTCTACCAACAACTTAGAGAATACTAGTCTGACTCACCCTTCTACTGATTTCATTTCTTTGCATAAAATAAAAGTGCATGCTTTACCTTGAGAGTATCAATCAAAGGATATATGGACTCTTACCTCTGCAAGTATCTGAATACACATGTAGTCTTCTCTGATTCCTTTCTTCTCTCTCTTATCACTTCTCTCAGTCAATGTCTCCCTTCTTTTGAGGGTATCATTTTATTTTTTTAATTGACTGAGATATTTGAATAGGCTTCCATGACTCAAGCCCTAATGGTTTTTGCCACCAGATCCTGTTCACTTCTTTTTGACCTTTATCTCTTTCTAGGATCATAAGAATCAAGCTTTAATGGTTGTAGCAACCAAATCCTGTTTGACTCTGTTTTTTAATATGAAGCGGAGAGAGATGGGTATCAGAAGCACACAAACTTTTACCTTCCGGACTTGCAGAAGGAATCCAATCCTGTGTATACCAAATCCCAAAGCAAGCTGATAATGTCAGGATTACTGTTGGATATCAACTTTGGTTCCTTCAAAACTTTCTAAGCAAGTGTGATATAGTGGCAGGATGATACACTTTGGTATCTCTAGTACTCTCTGCAAAAAACCTTCTAAGAATGGTCCTTATAGCATGGTTAGTCAATAATCAATCTTGATCATAGTCCTCTTCTTGACTTTATAAAAACTTTTTGAAAAACATATATATATATATATAGTAAATAAAACTCAAAAACAAATCAAATAGCATTAGCGAAATCCCAAACTTAAATTACACTGTCCTCAGTGTAATCCGCCCCGGATTGGTTAGGCAAAAATTAAATCATAAGTAAATAGCTTAAGTATAAAACTCGATACCTCTCTTTGTAAGAGAGTGTCGATCAATGGTAGGCAGGTGTGATCGATCGATGGTCGCGATTCAACGTTGACCGATGGTGCCTCTATGGTGTCGATCGATGGTGGACTTAAACAGTCTGTAAAAGCAAAGTAAAACTCGAAAGAAATAATAGTATAAGTAAAAACTAAATTAAGACTTACTAAACAGTGGGTTGCCTCCCACTCAACGCTTGGTTATAGTCTTAAGCTCGACGTATTGAACTCTCTAACTAGAATGGAGGTGGATCAAAATTTCAAAAACAAGTGTCTACATCTTCTTTGCTCTTCTGAAACCATATACCAACGAAGTTTCTCATTGCTTCATCTCCTATGGCTTTCTCGTTCTTTATGATCTCCTTAGTAACTTCCACTGAATGCATTCTTCTTTGTAGATTCTCAATACTGCGATGTAGCATTCTAAGTCTGGCAGTTGTAGTCTCTGATATATCCTTCAATTGCTGAGAAATATCTTCTTTCATCATGCTCTGATAAAAAGCAATCTCAATCTCATTGAAACTGTCCTCTATTTTTTTTTCTGCTGCGTACTTTTGTCTGTCAAATTCAGTATCGATCGATGGCATTATGCTGCCGTCGGTCGATGTCACTCTATGTGGTCCACTCGCATGCTGTCTTCTAATAGTATCCAAATCTTACTTCATCTCATCCATGTGTGTAGTCAAACCGTTGAGGCACTTGTCTATAGGATAGTAGACATCATCAAGCCTCTTGTAGAAATCATCCAATTACATCTCTTGAGCTTTGTAGATCTCATGCACAATATCGTCAATCTCTTCTCTGCTGTATGTCTTTTGTTTTTGCCTAGACATGGCGATCTTTGCTGCATGTTCTGGTAAACATATGTAGCTTAGCTCAAACCTAGTAGCTCTCTCTAGAACCACTCTGATGACTTCTTCTTGAACATTAACAACTCTTCCGTCTATAGTTTGTGCATTACCATTCTCATCTCTGTAGATGCCATATTCATATTTCTTCTCCCATTGGAAAATTCTTCTTCCATTGGCGCCATAAGCTCTCTGTCCATGCTCTACGCGACCGTCTATCAAAAGTGGGTTTATCCAACCAAACGATCCTGGATTTCCTGAAATAAGGGGGCTAGATGTACATAAATCATGGACTCTTGGAATGGTGGCATCGATCGATGGATGTTGTTCTCATCGATTGATGTTTTATTGTGGATAGGCTCGTGCTTCTGCTCCTTGTTGTTGATCGATGGCTGTTGCTGTTGTCCAAATAAATTTCCTGATCCATTAGCCATAGCAAGGGCGTCTGCTACATCCTCCTTAGGTTGATTTATAATTCTCCCATAAAGATCTCGTGCACGTCCTTCTGTATCTATGAAAATTCCAAACTCACGTGGTCTAAGATAACCATCTTCTGTATCTTTTGCTCCAAGTAATTATTCTGGTTTTTGTTTGATGTCATTCGATGGCCAAGATATGCCGACGATTGATACTCTAGTGCCCACTCTCGTGTTCATTACCCAGTTAGCTTCTTCGAGTGCCATGCCGTGAGAGTCAATCAGTTTTTCCTCTCTGTAACCGTCAAAGTATTCTTCGTAAGCTCCACTATATCCTTGGCATGCCGGATTGGTGGCGATCGATGGTGTATGTATACCGTCGATCGATGCTCGATAATCCGACTGGTGGGCAAAAAGGTTCCTAGTACCATTAGCCATTGCAAGTACATCTGCCACATCTTCCTTCGTGACATGTAGAATTTTTCCATCCATAGCTCTTGCGTGACCATCTGGATCTCTCACAGTACCGAACTCATCTGGTTGTAGATAACCATATTCCCTTTCGCGTTCTTCAGTTCAATCTCGTTCGGTTGCTGCTTCATTCCCAGTATCGATCGATGGTGAATGGTTACCGTCGATCGATGTCGATTTCCCAAGTTGATGGGAAACATGAATAACACCAGCCTCTTCCATAGCAATCCTCGGTGTTCGGTCATCTCTTCTTCTTTGTAATCTTTGTCGTACTCGAGGTAGCCTGTGTTGTAATCGAAATAGGCATGGTGGATGTTGATCGGCTATGAAGGACTAGTGTCGATCGATTGCATGGAGTGGGTGTCGATCGATTGTTGAGCAGTAAGGTCGTTGATCGATTGTCTGAGTTGGGTATCAATCGAGTTTCCTTCTTCTGATTCCTCACCGAACCCGTAATCGCAGAAGCATGTGGCCACAAGCTCTGCATCATTGCACAATTTTGTGAGGGAAGGTTTATTCTTATAAATTTCATAATAATCATTATGATCAATCAAGGAAAGACACAAACTGTTTGTCTTCATGTCACAAATAGCTCCTACGGTGCCCATGAAAACTCTTCCAAGTAACAGAGAAGAGTTCCAATTGATCTGGATGTCCATCACATGGAAGTCTATCGGGACTAAGAAGTTCTGAATTTGCAATGGGACATCTCTACAAATACCCCCTGAATCTACCCTAAAGCAATCCAAAAAAATGAAAGAATCACTGGAAGGCTCCACTCTCAGGTTCAACTTCTCTGCCAAAGCTCTGGATATGATGCTCACTGATGATTCGGTGTCGCATAGGGCATTGGGAAACTCGTGGCTTTTGATCAGACATGGCATCACAAACTTCCCAGGATCACTTTTCTTCTTCTTCAGAATGATCCTCATATTTTTCCTAGGATAACCCTCGGTATCCTTATCAACCATCATAGGTTCTGATGTATCCATCTTCTGCTATGGAGTTGCCAAATTCGTGACCTTTGGTTGATGAACTCGTTTTGTTACTGGGTACCATCGATCAATTTTACGATCTCTGCGTCGAGCGATGTTGGAATATTTTCCCGATTCTGCTAACTCCACAAGGACCGTCGATCGATTCTCAGTATCTTGCGTCGATCAATTCCTGTGCGAACTGCCTAACGAACTCGAATTTCCTTGACGAAACCCTTCCTCTTGTGGCCTTTTGATAGGGCCTGATATTTAACACTATTGTGCCATGATATGAGCCCTATTTAAAGTCTATTATATGTGTTTGGAGTATTTTTTTTAGAGTATTTTCAGGTTCAGGTACGTTCGGGAGAAGTTTGGTGATTCTGGAGCTCTTAGAGATGCAGAACTGCAAAGATGCGTCAGATGTTTAGCTATGGATGGAGAACTTCCCACGGTTAGATGGAGATGATATTTTTATAAAAGCTAGAGATTTGAGTTAGTTTCTCAATGCCACCGGTTTTAGGTCCATCGGACGGTTAGATATAAAGTTATGCCCGATTTACTGAAGAGTGGTCGGTCTGCCTCGCGAGAGGAAGCTGTCGAGGGGATGAATGAGTGTCGACCGACGGCACAGCCTTACCATCAATCGACGGTGATACCATAAGACAGACCTGGCTTGTTTTATGGCCTACTTAATCCCAGATGTCATACCAAGTTACTAGAATACCCCTGCATGAGTTTAGACATAATTTATATAGTTTTCTAAGCCATTGTTGATGGCTAAGATTTATTTTATATATTGTTCTAGGGTTAGGAGAGAAGGCAGGAAATCCTTCAGAGTTCTCCCGAAACTCCTTCGGTTCTTATTGATTTCTATTCTATATCTATTCTATTCATCTATGATTTCTTTGATAAAGATCATGTCTGAGTATATCTCTTGTTAGGTTTACGGTTTATTAATGGTATTGATGGATTAGCCAAACAATAGAATTTCTAGGGTGATTATTAGATCTATCAAATAGAATTGTGTTTATTGCTTGTGTTCTAGATTAGCGAACTAGAACCATGATCATAGGATAGTTAGGCGCAAGCGAGAGCATGGTCTACTACCACAATTAATCCTGTTGAGCTAGGTTGCTAGAAACAAAAGAGAGTTGATTTAGTTACTTTAGTAAACTTATTTAATTAGGTCGTAAAGCTTGACTCAAAAGACCATCGATCGACGCAGGATCATTGCCATCGATCGACGGTCATTCCGTGTCAACAAGCGAGAGTTGAGATATCGGACTTAGTCAATAGATTAGACTCGCAACTAGAGTTGGTCGTCTTTTACATTAGATATCGAGTTCAATGATTAATAGCCTTAGCCTCTATCCTCTATAATCCACTTGCATGAAACCCTATATCTAGCTATTTATTTTATTGTTTACTTACCACTCAATCAATCAATCATCTATTATATTTTATACTTCTTATTAATCTATTTGCCTAGCTTAATCGCGATTGTATTGAGTTTATTGTGTGCCTATGCTCCATGTGGACTCGATCCCTAAATACTACAATTTGACCTCTCTTGGCAAGAGTAGTTTGTAGGGTTAATTTGATAGAGTTTGCATTGAAATAAATAAAAACCCTCCTGTCAAATTTGGTGTCGTTGCCGGGGAGTAAGGATTCACCATTAGACTCACTTTGTTTAATTTAGTCTAGGTATTTTTCTATATTAGTTTACGTACATAATTTTTTTTCTTGTGTTCAGGTACATACTAGTACAAGGAAGCAATGAAGAGATGATTTTTTTGTTCTTCAAATAAGGAACCTGCTGATTCGCGTACGATCCATACGTCTACGAGGATAGTAGACACCCTCCAAGCAGGGATCGCTAGCAAAGAAAAGCGAGCATCGATTGACACCAATACTTTACCATCGATCGATACTAACATCATGACATCGATCGACACCCACACTTCACCGTCAATCTATACTACTTGCGAGAAGATAAAGAAGGTCGAAGTACTCATACTGAGAGTTGACAATAATGGCATCTTACGGGACGAAAGAGGTCGTGCGCACAACAGTGCAGGGCAATTGATTCATGAACTGGGGACTGAAATCCCTGATGCTAATGCTGTTACTTTGAATTCTGGGATTAAACGACAAAAGGCACTTAGAGACTACAACATGCCTGAGGATTCCTACGCCAGAATTTTAGCGATACGTCGTTCTGCACCACAAAGGAATGTATTTGAGCTGAATCCTACATATATATCTCTTGTGGGTCAGCATCCTTTTCATGATATTCCTTATGAATGTCCCAGTAGCCACCTTGAATCATTCGATTTAGCTCAACCATTAAGTGCAATGGAGTCTCTGAAGATTACTACTTCTGCAAACTATTCCCATACTCTCTTGCTGGAGAAGCAGCATGTTGGTTCAAGAGGTTGCCACCAGGATCTCTCACTACCTGGAATGACATCACGAATGCCTTCCTCACCAACTTTCTCTATGATACTGAAGCAAATATGAAGATCGAGATGGAAACTATGCGGACATATATGGTAAAGGAAGAAGACGAAGAAGAATATGGATATAGAGAGCTGAGTAGAAGAAGTCAATCTGAGTCATCCGACTTCAGCATCGATCGACACTAAGACTTCAATGAAGACCGACGTTAAGACCTCAACATCGATCGACACTAACCCATGTTGTCGATCGAAACCATTTTTGGATCTAGAGGAATTTGTGAAGCAGTTGGATGAAGCACAACCTGAAGATTTGGGTCATGACTCGGAGGAGAAGCTTGATGACGATCAGCACACTTCGGGAAGAGATCTGGAAACTTCACAAAAAACTAGCATCGATTTGCACCTGCCCGATAGCATCGATCGACACCCAAAGGACTGCATCGATCGACACTACACAACTGATATCAATCGACACTTATTATTGGACGAACCAGGTCACATAGTTGAGCTGGAACTAGTTGAGGAGAAAATGCACAACTCTGAAACCTCAATCCTTGCTGTCCCTGAACATCTACGGCCACCTATCTGCACAGAAGAAGCTGCTGATTTTCACAAAAGAGCGAAGATTGTACATGACCCTGTGAAGTTTGTGGTTCCCAGTGCTGTTTTTGACGTTGAATCTCCTATTCCACCAGATGGAAGTGTGCATATGGATCTCTACGTTGAGATATTTGATGATCTTCAGCATACATTTATTTCTCAGAGAGTATTGAAGTATGAAGGTGACGCTGACCAAGGACCTTCGGTCGCAGCATCGATCGACACCATCACTAGTGAATCGATCGACGCAGCCATTGGAACATCGATCGACATCAACACTAGAGCGTCGATCGAAACTCATCACGGATAAGAGAAGAATGAGTTTGAAGTGTTTCATAATCTCTTCGACAAGTCACCACAAGATGGAGGCACCACAAGATCAGACAAGTCAAGGGGAAAGAAGAAGAGGAATTGGAAGAAGAGAAAAATGATCAAGGAAGGTCCTCGGTTATCATTAATTCCCCACTTCTCAGATGGTGTCAGGAAGTGCAGAGTGCGCAGCAGATGATTCTCGCAGCCGTTTGCAAATCTTCGAGCACTCCTTATTGCTGAAATGATAGACAAAGGAGAAAAGTCAGTGGAGGCTTTCACAAAAAGGGTGATGAAGCTGAAGATATTGGACACTGAGAGATATTCTGGAGAAAATTCCCAATCTCATCCGGACTGAATCAGAGTTTCCAAAACGTCGAGCTAAAGACTATAAACAAGCGCTGAGTGGGAGGCAACCCACTGTTTAGTAAGTTTTAATTAGTTTTTGATTATATTAGTCTAATTTTGTAATGAAAACAAAAAAAAAGAAAAAAACTAACTATTTTGGGGCCTTTTTAATCTATTTTTACAATAAAAAATAGTTGAAAATTGTGTAAAATATAGAAAAATACAAAAATAAAACCTTTAATTATAATTATATTGGGGGCATGGGGTTGGGCCTGGGGCGGTCGCACCCATTCCCCCCCCCCCCCCCCCTCCTAAGCCGGCTCTGTATTCAACATTCATGGAATGACTTTCCCTGTTCATATCATGTACTCTAAAAGCCCGTGTGAAGACTATACTGAAGCTTCTATTAAACGAGCAATGACGATCCACATAGCAAGCCCACATGGAGATATTTTAATGTTTCTGAAAGGGCATGAAGGGATAGAAGCAGCTTGCTTATCACTTAAATAGAGAATGAGCAGCTCACTGCATCATTCAGTAAGGAAATCACGAAGATGCTTATTCTCCCAATAATCTTACCAGCTGACTTGCAAGCCAAAATATTCAAGAAATCAGAATATTTTGGCTTGCAAGTCAGCTGGTGAAATGACCAATACCTGCAAGTAAAAGTTCTGAGAAAAGCTAGTGAAGTAAGATCCCAGCTTCTTGATATCCTCAAGCAACTTGTTTTAATCGAGTTCGGTCAGAAACGAGTAAACGAGAAGGAACTCGTCGGTGGGTTAGTTCGAAGACGTTTGATTTGATCGGAATTTTTTTCGGTTACAAATAAGGAAATAGACGGAGGAAATAATCCGGTGCTCAGAAAGCTTGCTGGGAAAGTACAAGTCAGCGAGAATACAATAGAGTAAAACAATAGCATCTAGTTGCCAGCTGTGTGTGAATGTTCGAATCTCCTCTCCGCCGGTCTCCCCTTCCCTTATATAGTAAAGCTTCACTTACCCTTGTTCGCCCTAGGTTGCTTTGCCTTAATGGGCCTGATCCTCCTTGGGCTGGGAAAATGGGCCAAGTGATACGCTTCCGAGCCGGGCTAATGCGCCTTCTTCGTTGAGCCGAGTAAAATGTTCCCGAGCCGTAACCGTACACTCGGTCAGGAGCCGTTTATCTAAGCTGACATTCTGGTCAGTTTGGCATGCCAAATTCTCTATTTTATGGCCCTTGTGGAGGGATGCAATCCATCTCCTACAATAAGTTCCCCCCACTTCACTCGTGAGAGGCGTAGTCGGTATCAGTGAATTTGTGGAGTCAGTTTGGAAAATAGAAGATTTGGGTCGGAGCTCGAGGATCACTTGCATTTTACGCACGAGGGCCTCTTACGCCACTTGGGTTTTAAATTGTAGTTCTCGCTATGAAGGCCCTGAGCAGAAAAAGTTATGGCGATGTGGGCCGCCTATTTAGGGATGATTTGCACGTCGCAAACCAGGTATTTGTAATTGAATGGGACTTTGGTTTGGTTTTGGTTTTTTCGGATAACCGGGTTGATTCGAACCAGCGTCTGGTTTGCTCCAAGAAGCGGAAACGTCGCGATTGAATGCGCGGGAGACTTAGGTAGTTTCCGAGGCCCAACAGTCCTTGTGGACCAAATGATGATGTTTCTTAGGGTCACCCGCCCCTTCATCTCCATAAATAAATATGCCTTGCCCTTTTCTTTCCTCATTTCTTTTTGTATCTCCAGGTACTCTTTCTCTCTTGCCCTACTTCTCTCTCTAGTTTTTTTTTTGAGTTAGCTATTGTAAAGTTGGGTCGATCCCATCGGATTATCCTTTTTGATTATAGAATGTCGTCGAAGAATCAATTCAAAGGGGAAAAGGGTAAGGCCATCGCCGTCGAGCTGTATCTGAAGGGAAACTTAATCACAGGCAGAAGCCCTCCGTCCTCCTTAATTCGGTTGGTCATGACACTTTAAGGGATGCTGCTGATGTTGATGTTTTTATTTCACTTTCAAATTAACCTTATATCCCACTTTTACTCTCTCAAATAAGAGGTTCAGTGTAGTACTTAAAAATCAAATCCACATAGACTCTAGAATTGCACAATAGACTTATTGATTTCGAATTAAAGCTAGATGAATTATAATAATAAGAATAAAAGCAATTTCAAGATTGATTTGGTTTGTGAGGATTAAATTAAGAGATCAGACTTAGGGGAAATTCTTAGGTCTGATTATATACTACAGATTTATAGATAGCTAGGGTTTTATTAAACATTATTCTGAACTCAAACCTTAAGGTTTAGGAGACCACTCTCGCGCATCTAAACTCAGTATCGATCGATGCCCACTAGGTGGTGTCGATCGATGCTCATTCTAAACAATATTTGTTTCGCGGTTTGATGGGTTCTCTAAACTTCCCATTCAACTCTCGTTTGTTACCAGTTATTTAGATTGTTTAAGATAGATTCGAGGTTATAACCAAAATCTTGCTTGCACTATAGAACCCTAATTTTTAAGGTTGAGGTGATCAAGTTCAACTTAGCATTAAGAATAACTTAAACAAAGAACCAAGTGGGTTACCCTAACAATTCTACAAAATCAGCAACACATTATTACCATTGAATAACCCTAAATCTAACAGTGAACTACTCAGACATAGAAATAAAGAACATGAATAAATTCAGAAAAATTGCATATAATAAACTGAGTGAAAAGATAGGGAGTTCAAGATCTTCTCTATAATGATGATCAGATCTTTCTCTCCAATAGATGTAGCAATGTGTTCCAACTCTCAATTCTAAAACTCTTGTGTAACTTAGAAGATAACTCTTTTTTTCTTAGGTCTCCTCCCTAGTCTCTCTCCTAAAACTAAGACAAAAAACCTAATAAATAGTCGTATTTTTGGCCATGGACTTGTCTTGCAAATAATAAAACTTATGGGTAAAACTTATAATTTCTCAAGCCTTCACCAATCTTGCTGTCGACATGGCTGTCAATAGACGCACAGTGTGTGACGTCAATCGATGTCCCCTTGATAAATCTTGATCCGACTCTGAGTTTCTGCTGAGTATCCTAAATGCTCCAAAATGGCCCAAAAGCTCCAATTGCTTCCAATGAGTACTTCAACCTGTAAATACTCTAAAACAGTAACCAAGTGCATATAAAAGACTCTAAAAGTACTCTATATATTATAGGTAAAATATATAAAATCCATGGTATATGAACTCCCCCAGACTTAACCTTTGCTTGTCCTCAAGCAAAAAAGCTTGTGTAAGAGGTTTTGGAAAGAGGAGACTCACATAATGTCTAAGTATAACTGTCACCCTATTTTTTTGCAACCACATCCTATCAAGTCAATCACAGAAGAACTATATATACCCTATTATAGTATAGAAACCAAATCCATTCTACCAAAAACTTTGTGAATACTAGTCTGACTCGCCCTTCTACTGATTTCATTTCTTGCATCAAATAAAAGTGCAGACTTTACCTTGGGAGTATCGATCAAAGGATTCTTACCTCTGCAATTCTGGACAACTAGGTACAAAATCTTCTCTGATCCATTTCTTCCCTCTTCTCTAAATCTTTTTGGATCTCAAACTTAATGGACAATGATGCTGATACAGTCCATCTTGCCATCATATTTTCAAAAATACGTTTTTTTAAAAAGTTGTAGGCAAATAGTGGGGTCATCAATAATTTACATATCCCTCGCTTAAAACAATGTGTGATTGTTCCTATGAATTATAATAATGGGGTCATCGGTAATGTACCTACCCCTCTGCATATTGGGAAGTCATCTCAATCTTTTAATACTTAAATAGATGCTGAAGAGAGAGAGAGTTGGGAACTAGAGGTGCAATGACTACTTTCCTACAGACTTACAGAAGGAATCCAATCCAGTGTATACCAAACCCCAAAGCAAGAAAATAATGGCAGGATTAGTTTAAAAAATCAGCTTTGGTTCCTTCAAAATTTCTAAGAAAGTGTGATATAGTGGCAGGATGATCCACTTTGGTAACTTTAGTAATCTCTGCAAACAGCCTTATAAGAATGGTGCTAAAGCGTGGTTAGTTAATAATAAATCTTGATCATAGTCTTCTTCTTCACTCAATAATTTTTTTTTTTGAAAAACTTATATAATTATAGAAATACCATTCAAAAACAAATAAATAGCATTAGCGAACCTCCCCAAGAATTAAGTTACATTGTCCCCAGTGTAATCTGTCTTAGATTGGTTTAGTAGAAATTAAATCATAAGGAAACAATGTTAGAGATAGTCGAATGTACGAACTGTGTCATGAGTATCGAACGATGGTATTAGGTGAGTGTCGACCGATGGTAAACCATCATCGTCGATCTATGGTGTATGGGTGGTATCGATCAATGGTGTATTCGAACTATCGGGTAAACCTTCAAAAATAAAATAAACACTGAAATAAGTATTAGTATAAATATTGTCAAAAACCCGTTACTCTTTGTTAGTTCGCCATATATCGACAGCAACAATGAGGCGTCGATCAATGCTAGGATGACAGACTGAGTCGTGTGTTTCTACTCTCCATTCTGATCAACTCTCTTCGGGTTAGCACTGTTAGACACTCAAGCACACGTTAAAAAAAATGAAGCATCAATAAATAAATAGTCTAAATCCAAATGCAACAAGAAAAATGAAAGAAATACGAGTATAAGTCTGAAAATAAAATGAAATAAAAGACGAAGGAGTATCAAAGGGACTACTCCTCGTCTGAGGTATCCATGTCATGCTACTGGTGCCATGGTGCTGCTCCCGGTGGAGATCTGGCTCTGATCCTGGGACGGCTGAAACACTGGCATCGAGACATAGTCTCCAGTCTGGCCCATATTGCTCTAAATGCGTCCACTACGACCCGCTGGAAGACACCAGGGTCGTGAATGGGGATCTCTGGGATCTGAGGGAAAGCTGGGACAGAAGGAGGTGGCTGTGCTGGCTCTGGTCCCACTGCTTCTGCGACTGGGTGGGCTGGTCTGAGGCCTCCTCTGCGCCGTACCCTGAGAGGTGCCGTTTAGAGATGCTGCTCAGCTGGTCGGAAGGCGAGGCGCTGGAGATCATCAACAAAGTCTGTCACCTCGCGCGCTGGGGGATCTATCATCGGAGGCCCCTCATCATCCACAAAGGACCAATAGCGTCCTTCCTTAAGCCACTGGGTCCTTGTCAAGTGACCCTCATCCATGAACCGCAGCTCTCGCTCCACCAATGATCCCTCGAAGCTAATACCAAGAAATCTGAAGAGAGGTGTCAAGAGGCTCCCGATCGTCTCCTTCTTCGAGCAAGAACCCTTGAGGGTTTGTCCTTCAGGGTCACCTGGTGCTCAGCAAATATAGCCCCCAAGTTCACCTGCTGATCGCTCGTTGGTGGGGGAAAGACCTCGTCATCGAGCCCAACTAATTCCATGACGGAATAGTACAGCAATGTCAGCTCCTGAACCCTAACCTTGTTGGGTTCCTTCTTGCACAACAGAGCGTTGGCAAGGACCTTCAGGAAATAGCGCACAGTAGGGTGACATACGTCCGTATGAGTGGCCGAGCCAGAGTTAAAATAGCCTGTCCCGATGAGGCCCCAGAAGGGGGGCAGACAAGGGAATGGAGCGACTGCACAGGCGCTGGTACCAATGTCGAAGCGATAAATCTCACAGAGATGGGGGATGGGGATCCGGTACCGCATGCCTCTGATGAGAAACGATAGGGTGGCCTCATGCGCTACCTTTACCCGGGGGCTCTTGTAGAGCACCTTAGTCATAGCTATCCACTGTCGGACCAGTTCGGGATACATATGATATGGCTTAGTAGCCATGGTGCCCAGTCCAAGCTTCTGCCCCATCTGTCTAAAATCCGCGTTGAGCCCCAGCTTCTTCAGAGTTCGCTTATCGACAAACTTGGTGGGCTCGATGGTAACGCTTTGCCAAGAGTTGTAGTATAGGCTGTCAAAATCATCGCACTCCACGCGCACAGGACAATGTGTGTATTCCCTAGAGGCCACAGCTTTTTGAGGGTTGGGATAATCCTCGAATGTCACAAGTAAGTCCTCCTCCTCTTTTGGCCAAGGGTCTCGGCATGGAAGACCATGTGGTGGAGCAATGGACCTACCGGACTCATATCGTGCTTTTGTGCGCCTCTCGTCCATCTGCATAACGAAATAAAACCAAGAATCAGTATCAATGTAGAGATAAAAAAGACCTACCATCGATCGATGGTACCGCATGGGTATCAATCAACAGAGCCTCATGGCCATCAATCAATGAAAACTTATGGGCATCGATCGATGGTCGATTCGCAGATCAAGGTTTACGAAAATTGAAAGGAACAAAGTCAAATAGTGAAAATCATATGTAAAGATGATATATAGGTCATAATCTAGTATTCCATTACCCTAAAACGTCCTAAATTCCGAGCTAATCGACAAAAGATTCAATTTTTCTTCAAACCCTAAAAAGTTCCCTAAACTAAGATATTTAGAGAACATACCTTGATGATTGAGTGATTTAATGAGCCAGACAGGTAGAAAGGGTAAAAAATGAAGTGATATGGACTCAAAAGAAGCAAAATCGGCCAAAACTCGAGAGAGAAATCGAGTGATGAACTCGTGTGTGTGTGTGTGTTTTGGCGGTTTGGAGAAAAATGATTTATGAATTGGGGTCGTGTCGAGTTAACCTACTCGACACACGATACTCGACACGACCGTCTATCGACGGTCCTATAGGGGCGTCGATCGATGGTATGTTCGGTGACTCCACTTTCACTTAAGATATTTGTAAAGGCATAAATAATTATATATTATTATTAATTAGTTAATTATAGCTATTATATATTTCTTCTTTTTGTTTTATTTTAATATTATTATTATTTATTATATAATTTATATATATATATATATATATATTATTTTTTATTTATTTATTTTATATTAGTCGATTGCCTCCCACTTAGTTTAAAGTCGTTAGCGTGACAAAAAAATGGGTTTATCATTCGGGGTTAGGCACCTCTAGACGCATGGTGTGAGTGTGTGCAATTTCAGCTCTAGCCCAGTATTGTTTCACTCGCTACCCCATTCACCATGAAATCCTTTCCTTTAGGATAAAATAGGAAAATAATCATGTAAGGCGTAACTTCTTTAATGGTGAAGGGTCCGGACCAACGAGAACGTAGTTTTCAAGGAAATACAATTAACTAGGAGTTGTGTAGAAGTACTTGATCGTTCGATTCGAAATGTCGTGAAATAATTTTGTTGTTGTGATAGGCTTTCGTTCTCTCCTTTTAGAATTTTGAGTTCTCGTAGGCTGATATATCCTATTTATTACCAGTTTTAGGCCATGTTATAGGCTCTATTTAGGGTCTATTATGTGTGTCTAAGCTATGTTTTAAGGTATTTACAGATCCAGGCACGTTTTGGAAATATATGGAGATACTTGGAGGTTTTGAAGGATTTATAGGAGAATAATCTGTAGCTGATCTTTGAGAGAGTCGAAGTACAAGACTTCCGTCGATCGATGGCAATATCCTGACGTTGACCGACCTTACATGGCCAAGATCGATCGATGCTGACCACTTGCCATGGATCGATGACCAATTCGCAGACAGCTGATTGCAAGCCCAAGTTAGAGACAATACACAAGATTACAAGTTTACCCGTGGACGAGTTTTAACCTAGATTTTAGTGTTTTTAATCTATGCAGTATTCAGATTATTATTCTTTCTTTGATTATGTTTGAGTAGTTATCAACTAGGTTTAGGGTTTATTAATGGTACTGATGGATTAGCCAAACAATAGAATTGTTAGGGTTATTATTAGATATATCAATGGGATTGTGTTTATTGCTTGTGTTCTAGAGTAGCGAACTAGAACCCTGATAATGAGATAGTTAGGTGCAAGCGAGAGAATGGTCTACTACCGGAATTATTCATGTTGAGCTAGGTTGCTAGAAACAAATGAGAGTTGATTTAGTTAATCTAGTGAACTTATCGAATTAGGTCATAAAACTTGACTCAAGAAACCATCAATCAACGCAGGTTCATTGCCATCGATCGACGGTCAATCTGTGTCAACAAGCGAGAGCTGAGACATTAGACTTAGTCAATAGATTAGACTCGAAGCGAGATCTGGTCGTCTTTTACATTAGATATCGAGTTCTATGATTAATACCCTTAACTTTTATCTTCTATAATTAATACCCTTAACTTCTTCTATAATTCACTTGCCTGAAACCCTAGATCTAGCATATTTACATTTACATCTAGTTAGTTTGTTAGCATCTTTCCATATTCACATTATTAGCATATTTCCATATTGCATCTACACTCTCTAATAAGGAACATTTCCTTTGACTGATTACTTTTACCAATATATATATAATCACCTAGCTTAACTTTAGGAATAAGAAATCTATTGTGTGCCATTGTTCTCTGTGGATTCGATCCCTAAGTACTACACATGATCTCTCTTGGCAAGAGTATTATTTTGTGTGCTAGGATTAATGGTTAATTTGATAGTTGATTGTTTAAGATATTTATACCCTACTAGAACAGTAAACAACATGCATGTCAAATTTGGTGCCGTTGCCGGGGAACATTGATGACCATTAGATTTAATTTCTAGGGATTAGTCTATGTTTGTTTTACTTTAGAGTTACTGATTTTCTTTTCCTTTGTCTTCCAGGTGCATGCAAAAGAATACCAGAAGAAATAAAAGAAAAAAAAATATTATTCCCAGACCCGCATAAACTCGAACGTACAGCATCAATCGACACTTCTTTACGGATAGCATCAACCGCCATTAGAACTCTAGCATCGACCGACATTGATCACTTAGCATCGATTGACATCATCTCATCCGCATCGATCGACGACAGCAGACGAGTTCAGATGGTTGCGCCTATAATTGTTGTTCAGAATGAGAATGGAGACTTTCATGACCTCAACGGTCATCTGCGTAATGCAGCAGGTCAAAAGATAGACGATCTGGGGGCTGTAATCCCTGATACAGAAGCAGAAGCAGACGCTGCAATAGCTCAACCCAAAGCTAACGCCCAAACTGCTCAACGAACGCTGGCTGACTACAACCGTCCAGACTAGTTCTACGCCAACAGGTCCGCCATTCTTCCTCCAGCTTTTCAGAGAAACAATTTTTAGATCAAGCCCACTTTCTTCGGACTTCTAGCGCAGACACCTTACCATGGGTTACGACATGAGCACCCAATGTATCATCTGGAGCGATTTGAGGATCTAGTGACTGCTATTAAAGCCAATGGAGTCCCTGAGGACTATCTTTTCTGTAAGCTCTTCAAGTACTCACTTGCTGGAGAAGCTTCATATTGGCTTAAGCAACTACCACCAGGATCCCTGACATCCTGGACTGACATCAAAAATGCTTTCTTGCATAACTTGTTTGATGACGCTATAGCAGAATATCTGAGGAGCAAGGTTGCTACTTTTTCACAAAAACATTCAGAGTCTTTCAGAAACTCGTGGATCAGATTAAAATCATGCCAGAGAGACTGTCCTCATCACGGGGGAAACGAAGTACAGCTTCTCAACACATTCTTTAGAGGTATTGAATTACAATACCAGATGGCTTTGGACACTGCTAGTGAGGGAAATTTTAGTACCAGAAGCCCTGAAGAAGCCACAAGATTGATTGAGAATTTGGCATCTAGCAGCAGCACCAAGAACACTAATTATGAGAGAAGAAAATCAGCTCCAACAGAGCAAGGAGCAGTTTGAGGAGGTCAAAGCAAAACTAGATAGTGTTCAGAATTTTTCAAGAAACATGTTACTTTCGCAGAAGTGGAAGCAATTGAGTCTGGAGAAGATGAGATTGAAGAGGAAGATGTAAACTATATAGATGAGAATGGTTTTCAGACACAAGGGAACACAAGCTTGAACAGGAACTCCTATGGTGCTGGTCAAAGGAGTAACTTCAATCAAAATTCACAACGCAGACCCTTCAACAACAACATGACTTATGGATCTTCATACTACCAGACTCCCCCTCTAGAAGGTCCGGAAAGCAAGACTGAACCAATGGTTGATAGATTCTTAAAGAGACAGCAGAAGATGATTGTGGATTTCAATGGAAAGATAGATGGTCTGTACCTCAACCTAAACACCAAGTTCGAAAATCTCAGCACTCATGTGAGGAAACTGGAGAATCAAGTGATACAAACAAGTGAGAACATCAAGAAGCATGAGAGATTGATCAAGGAGAAAATCGAGGCTGGGAAAACACACCACGTAAATACTTTCATTGATGATGATTTCTGGAAGGAAGTTAAGAGAGAGAACCCCCAAGATAGCAATTTTCGTGTAGAAAATTCAGTTCTAGTCGGCAATGGTAATACGCATCGATCGACGCCAACCGGTGAGAATCGATCGACAGTGAAACCCACAGACTCAGTGGCTTCGTGTGAATTGACTAACATTGACCGACACTATTTCCATAACATCAATCGACATAAGGACAGAAGAATCGTTTGAGAGTACAAACATGGAATCGATCGACATGAGAGAGATCCAGTATAGCTACCGAACCTAAATGCGATCTTGTTTGTACGGCCAACCATGACAATTTCTGATCAGAATACAGACACATCTGAAGCTATGGATACTGATAGAGAAGATGAGGGACATTCAAAAATGAGGCAAAGGATCCCAAAGTATCAACGCAGAGAAGCCAATGAAAAGGAGATAAATAGTTTTGCTAAAAGAGTTTAAAAATTCCTTTAGATATTTCTTTTGATGAAGCTTATTATACTCACAGATTATGGATGTTCTTCAGGGAAACAAGGGAAACAGATGACAACATAGAGAAAATGTTCAATCATCTCAGAGAAAAGATGAAGCAGAGACCCTGTCTGAAAAAGAAAAGTGATTTTGGGAAGTTTGTTGTTCCATGCTTCATCAAAGGAAATAAATATCCGAACGCTCTCTGTGACACTGGATCTTCAGTGAGCATTATGCCAAAATCAATGGCAGATGAGTTGAACCTGACAGTGGAACCCTCCAATGATTCTTTTACATTCGTTGACTGCTCAATAGTGAATTCAGGAGGGATGGTAAAAGATGTTCCAGTGCAGATCAACAATACCTTAGTTCCAACAGACTTTCGTGTGATGGACATCAGGTTAGATTGGAACTCTTCTCTACTACTTGGGAGAGCATTCATGGCTACTGTGGGAACCATATGCGACATCCAGTTAAACAGGTTGTATCTATCTCTAATTGATAAAAACAAGGCTACCCTGATCGAATTGTGCAATGATTCAGAACTTGATGCCATATGTTTATGTAATTACGAGTTTGTTGAGGAATCAGAAGAAGGAGCATCGATCGACACTCAAACCAACCCATTGACCGACAACCATATTGTTCAACGATCGATCTATACCCACCCTATCGCATCAATCGACACTTAAACTTCCGAACGATCCCACACCCACCATGGCGATTTCAGTTACAACACAGCCTATCTCGAGTACGACTGATGTGGGGTTTTATTCCACTTTCAAATTAACCCTATATTCCCACTTTACTCTCTCAAATAAGAGATTCAATGTAGTACTTAGGGATCGAATCCACATAGACTATAAGATTGCACAATAGACATTGTTTTTGAATTAAAGCTAGATGAATTACAACGATAGCAATAAATGCGATTTTAAGTTTGATTTAGTTTATAAGGATTTAAATTTAGAGATTAGACTGAGGGTAATTCTTAAGTAGGTTTAGATAATCCAAACTAATAGATCGCTAAGGTTTTATTAAGCATCGTTCTAAATTTAAACCTAAGGGTTTAGGAGATCCCTCTTGCGCATCTCGGCTGAGCGTCGATCGATGGCAGTAATACAGCGTCGATCGATGGCAGTAATACGGCGTCGATCGATTCTCATTCTAAACAGTACTGGTTTTGCGGTTTAATTATTTCTCTAACTTCTTGTTCAACTCTCGTTTGTTACTAGTTATTTAGATTGTTTAAGATAGATTCCAGGTTATAACCATGCTCTAGCTTGAGCTATAGAGACCTAACTTCTAATATTGAAGTGATCAAGTATTGAAGTGATCAGGTTCAACTTAGCATTAAGTGAAACTTAAACAAAGAACCAAGAAGATTACCCTAACAACTTCTATAAAATCAGCAATACATTACTACCATGGAATAACCCTAAATATAATATAGAACTACTCAGAAATAGCAATAAAGAACATGAATAAATTCTGAATAAATTGTATAGAATAATCTGAGTAAAAAGATAAGGAGTTCAAGATTTTCTTTGTAATGATGATCAAATCTTTCTCTCCAATATAAGTATCAATGTATTCGAACTCTAAAACTCTGGAGTAACTTTGTGGCTGCCTAGTTTCTGAATAATACAACTTATGGTTTAATAAAGAAAGAAAACCCTAATAAATAGTCTAAATTTTGGCCAGAGACTTGTCTTGCAATTAATGAAACTTCTGGGTAAAACTTGTAGTTTTTCAATATTTCTGCCGATTTCATCGTCGTTCGACGCATAGTGTGTGACCTCGATCGATGGTCCATTCATAAATCTGGATCCGACTCTGATTTTTTTGCTGGGCAATCCTAATTGTTCCAAAATAGTCCAAAAGTTCCAATTGCTTCCAATAAGTACCTAGACCTGTAAATACTCAAAAAAAAAACAAATTCATATAAAAGACTCTAAATATACTATATATATCATAGGTAAAATCCATAGTATATCAACTCCCCAAGACTTAACATTTTGCTTGTCCTCAAGCAAACAAAGCCTGTGCGAGAAGTTTGAAAAACGAAGACTCACATACTATCTAAGTATAACTGTCACCTTACTTTCATGCAGCCACATCCTATCAAGTCAATCACAAAGAACTTTATATACCATATCCTAATATAGAAACCAATTCCATTCTACCAACAACTTAGAGAATACTATTCTGACTCGCCCCTTTACTGATTTCATTTCTTTGCATAAAATAAAAGTGTAGGCTTTACCTTGGGAGTATCGATCAGATGATACATGGACTCTTACCTCTGCAAGTATCGGAACACACAGATAGTCTTCTCTGATTCCTTTCCTCTCTCTCTTCTCACTTCTTCTCAGTCAATGTCTCCCTTATTTTGAGGGTATCATTTTATTTTATTTTAATTGACTAAGATGTTTGGATAGGCTTCCATGAATCAAAAGCCCTAATGGTTTTTGCCACCAGATCTTGTTCACTTCTTTTTGACCTTTTTATCTCTTTCTATGATCATTGTTGGAAATCATCTTCGGTTCCATCAAGCTTTCTAAGCAAGTGTAATATAGTGGCAAGTTGATCCACTTTGGTATCTCTAGTAATCTCTGCTAACAACCTTCTAAGAATGGTGGTAAAGTGTGGTTAGTTAATAGTAGATTTTTGATCATAGTTATCTTCTTGACTTGAAAAAATTCTTTGAAAAACTTATATATAGAGAGAGTAAATAAAACTCAATACAATAAAATAGCGTTAGCGAACCTCTCCCAGACATAAATTACACTGTCCCCAGTGTAATCCTTCTTGGATTGGTTAGGAGAAATTAAATCATAAGTAAAAAACACTAGCGATAGGCGAATATACCAACACTGTTAGGTGTATCGATCGACGGTAGTAGGTGAGTGTTGACCGATGGTATACCATCATCGACCGTGTCGATCGATGGTTTATTCGAACTATCGGGAACCTTCATATAGATAATAGATACAAAATTAAGTAATAATATAAATAAAGTTAGAAACTCGTTACGCTATGTTAGAGCGCCAGCGATCGATAGCAACTAGAAGGCGTCGATCGATGGTAGGCTGTCAGCCTGAATCGTGTGTGTTTACTCTCCATTCTGATCATCTCTCTTCAGGTTAGCTATGTTAGAAACTCAAACACATGGTGAAAATAAGAGCCTAACAGTAATAAATAAATAGTTAGTCGAAAACAGAAATTCAACAAAAATAAAATAAACATAATTATAAGTCTGAAAGAGAGATGATGTAAAAGAGAAAGGAGAATTGAAAAGACTACTCCTCGTCAGACGTGTCATGGTCCTGCTGCTGCTGCTGCTGTGGCGTTGGTGGTGATCTGGCTCGTGTCCTCGGACGGCGGAAGCACTGACAACAGAAAATCGTCTCTACCCTGGCCCATATCACTCGAAGTGCGTCCACCACGACCCGCTGGAAAGCACCATGGTCCTGGATGGGGATCTCTGGGATCTCAAGGAAGGCTGGGAGTGGCGGAAATGGCTGCACTGGATGTGCAGGCTCGTCCGCTGTGACTGGGTGTGCTGGGCGGAGGCCTCCTCTGCGTTGTACTCGGAGAGGTGCAGTGTTGATGTGACGCTCAGCTGGGTGGAATGTGAGGCGCTGTAGATCGTCAGATAAATCTGTCACATCTCGTAGTGGGAGTGCTATCATCCGTGGTCCCTCGACATCCACAAAGGACCAAAATCATCCCTGCTTCAGCCACTGGGCCCTCGTTAGGTGACCCTCATCTATGAAGCGCAATCCTCTCTCCAACGAAGCTCCCTCGAGGCTAATGCCAAGAAAGCTGAAGATAGGTGTCAAGAGGCTCCCTATCTTCTCCCTCTTCGCGCCTGAACCCTTGAAGGGTTTTTCCTTCAGGGTCGCTAGGTGCACCACAAAAATAGACCCCATGTTCACTTGCTGATCGGTCATTGGTGGGCGGAAGAGCTCGTCCTCAAGCTGAATTAAATCCATGACGGAATAGTATATCAGTGTCAGCTCTTGGATCGAAACCTTGTTAGCTTCCATCTTGCACAACAGGGTGTTGGCAATGACCTTCAAGAAGTAGCGCAGCGTCGGGTGACGGACGTCCGTCTGGGTGGCTGAGCCTGAGTCAAAATGTCTAGTCCCCCTAGAAAGTAGGTAGGCCAGGGAAAGCAGCGACTGAGCAGGCGCTGGGGCCAATGGCGAAGCCGTAGATCTCACACAATCGCGGGATAGGATTCCTGTAACGGATGCCTCTAATGAAGAAGGTCAGGGTGTCCACATGCGCCACCTTCGCTCTAGGGCTCTTGTAGAGCACCTGAGCTGTGGAGATACACTACCGCACCAGGTCGGGATACAGAGGATATGGCTTAGTAGCCATGGTGCCCAACCAAAGCTCCTGCACCATCTGTCTGAAGTCATGGTAGAGCCCCAGTTTCTTCAAGGTTTGCTTGTCAGCGAACTTGGTTGGCTCGATTGTGACGCCTTGC
Organism: Moricandia moricandioides; assembly: GCA_905132885.1. Lineage (NCBI taxonomy): Eukaryota > Viridiplantae > Streptophyta > Magnoliopsida > Brassicales > Brassicaceae > Moricandia > Moricandia moricandioides. The sequence continues at coordinate 83,283 of CAJHQQ010000564.1, forward strand.
CAGGCGTTGTAATAGAGGCTGTCGAAGTCGTCCCACTCCTCGCTCAGGGGACGGTGTGTGCAGTCTTCGATTGCACCGCTCCTCGAGGATCAGGATAATCCTTGAATGTAGCAAGCATAGCCTCCTCCTCTTTGGTCCAGGGGTCTCCGCTTGGAGGACCCCGTGGTGGAGCGCTGGGAGCACCCACCTCGTAATGTGCCTTAGTTCTCCTCTCGTCCATCTGCATAAAATGAAACAAAGCACAAATCAAAATCGATGTTGAAGTGAAAGGAGAAACCGTCGATCGATGGTATCGCATGGTCATCGATCGACATGACCTAAGGGCCGTTGATCAATGTTGACTCATGGGCATCGATCGCTGCTGTGTCGCATATCAGTACTCCAGCACCCTAAATCTTTCTACATTGCGAGTTAAACTACCAAAAATTTGATTTTTCTTCAAACCCTAAAAAGTTCCCTAAATTAAGAGGTTTGGAGAACATACCTTGAAGATTGAGTAATTTAAGGAGGTAGAGAGGGTTGAAATCGTGTGGTTTAGGATCAAAAACGAGCAAAATCGGCTAAAATTTTGGAGAGAAATCGGGTGTAGAACTCGTGTTTGTTTTTGGCGGTTTGGAGAAAAGTGTTTTATGAATCGGGGTCGTGTCGAGTTAACCTACTCGACGCAAGATTGTCGATCGATGGCAATATAAGGGCATCGATCGTTGGTCTGGTCGGTGACTCCTTATTAAATTAAGATTTTTGTAATTGCATAAATAATAGATAATTACTGTATATTTTTTTAATTAATTATTGCTAATCTGTAAGTTCTTTTTTTTTTTGTTTTTTAGGTTGATTATTGTTTGTAATTATATATATATATATATATATATTATTGTATTAATATTTTAGTGGGTTGCCTCCCACTCAGCACTTGTTTAAAGTCGTTAGCTTGACGGGAAATAGGCTGATCGGTCGGGAATAGGCACCTCCAGACGTGTGGTCTGAGTTCGCGGGATTTAAGCTCTAGCCCAATAATGTTTCACTCGCTGTCCATTCACCATGAAATCTTTGCCTTTAGGATTAAATAGGAAAATTGTCCCGTAAGGTGTAACTTCTTTGATGGTGAACTGGTGAAGGGTCCAGACCAACGAGAACGTAATTTTATAGGAAATAGAGTTAATCGAGAGTTGTACAAGAGTACTTGATCGTTTTGTTCGAAATGCCGTGAAATAATTTTCTTGTCTTGATAGGCTTTTGTTCTTTCTTTGTACAATTTTGAGTTCTCATAAGCATGATATATGATTTTGTCGAGCTCATTTAACTGAATTAATCTCTTTTCTGCTGCAGATTTAGCATCAAAGTTTATTTTTTATGGTCAATTCGGCTTTATGCACTAATTCTACAGGGAGATGGCAGGATTTTCCATAGATTAAGTGGAATGGGGTAGTTCCTAATGGTGTTTTAAATGCTGTTCGGTATGCCCAGAGTGCATCATCTAATTTCAAAGACCAATCTTTACGTGTTGAACCAACCGTCTTTTCCAGGATTTCTTAAATTTGATGGTTGGACACTTCTACATTTCCGTTGGTCTGAGGATGATAAGGTGTGGCTACTCGGTGGTGTTCCCCGTGTTTCTTGAGAAGTTTTTTGAACACTTTGTTAATGAAGTGGGTACCTCCAACGCTGATTACTATTCGTGGAACTCCAAATCAGACAAAAATAATACTTTTGAAGAGTTTAACGACTACGGCAGCATCATTATTCGGGGTCGCTATTGCTTCTACCCATTTAGAGACATAGTCTACAACTACAAATATGTATTTATTTCCGTGCGAAGAAGGGAAATGGCCCATGAAATCGATGCCCCAGCAATCAAATACTTCAACTTCGAGTATGAAATTTTGATCCATCCTGTTTCTCTTGCTAATTTTTCCTCTTCTTTGGCGGGGATTGCATTTTGCTACATAGGCTTGAGCATCTCGAAACATAGTCGGCCACCAAAAGCCTGCTTGTAAGACTTTTGACATTGTCTTAAAACTAGCGAAATGTCCGGCGTAGTCAGATCGTGACAATGGTATAAAATTTCTGGAGTTTCGCTTTCGGCAACACATCGTCGATATATGCCATTAGAACAGTTTTTTAAAGATAAGGTTCATCCCAGTGATATCTCTGGATTTCTCTCAAGAAATTCTTTTTATGATATCCTGTGAAAGGTACGGGTTCTACTTCGACTGCAAGATAGTTTACTATATAGTGTACATACCTCCCGACTCAAACTTCTGTTTCCTGGAGAATCATCATATATGGTCGAGGGATTACAACTGACGTTGATAGGCATTGGAATAGTTACTTCATCGATCGACGGGGGATGGAAAAGATCGGTTGATGCTCTATGGCTACAATCGTTCGATGGTAGTAGTGTCTCGTCGATAGATTACGCTTCATGCGTTGAATAACACTACTGACGAAAGTAGATTCAGCAAAGTAGACATTTTCCGTGGGTAAGAAATCATCTATAGGAATGTCGTCGTCTACTCTAATTCGTTATAAGTGATCTGCGACTCCATTTTCTACTCCTTTCTTATCTTTGACTTCTATGTCGAATTCTTGGAGAAGGAGAATCCATCGTAAAAGTCTCGGCTTAGCGTCCTTTTTGTTCATTAAGTATTTCAGTGCCGAATGGTCAGTGTGAACTAATACTTTTGAACCTACTAGACAGGATCGAAAATTTTCGAAGGCGAATACTACGGCCAATAATTCCTTTTCCGTTGTCTAGAGTTCTGCTAGCGTAGTATATAGCGTGCAACTTTTTATCTTTCTTTCGTCCAAGTACCGCACCTACAGTGAAATCGCTGGCGTCGCACATAATTTCGAATGGCAGATCCCAGTCTGGTGCTTGGACGATAGGGGCGGATAGCGCTGATTTGATTTTTTCAAAGGCCTCGAGACATTCGGGCGTAAAATCAAATTTCACCTCTTTACACAGAAGGGCAGTAAGGGGTCTATCGATCTTGCTAAAATCTTTTATGAATCACCTATAAAACCAGCATGTCCTAGGAAGCTTCTAACGTCTTTTACATTGGTGGGTGGTGGCAGTTTTGTTATTACGTCAATCTTTGCTTTGTTCACCTCAATCTCGGCTGCCGAGACTTTGTGTCCTAGGAAAATTCCGATGTTAACCATGAAATGGCATTATTCCCAGTTCAAAACCAAAATTTTCTCTTCGCATCTAGCTAATACCTTATACAGGTTATCGAGACATGATTTGAAATTCGGACCGTAGACTGAGAAGTCACCCATGAAAACCTCAATGAAGTCCTCGATCATATCGGTGAATATTAACATCATGCATCGTTGAAAAGTTGTAGGGGCGTTACAAAGTCCAAATGGCATCCTGCGATACGCGAATTTTTCTATAGGAAAACGTGAATGTGGTCTTTTCTTGGTCATCCGGATGTATGGGAATCTGGAAGAATCCGGAATACCCATCGAGAAAACAATAGTATTCGTGGCTTGCGAGACTTTCTAACATCTGATCGATAAAGGGTAAAGGGAAATGATCCGTTTGTGTGGCAGCATTTAGTTTTTTTTCAATCGATACATATTATGTGTCCAACGACGGTTCTAGTAGGGATCAATTCATCTTTGTTATTCTTTACCATAGTAATTCCTCATTTCTTTGGAACAACATGAACCGGGCTGACCCAGTTGCTGTCTGAGATCGGATAAATGACGCCTGCTTCTAGAAGTTTCATGATTTCTTTGTTAACTACTTCCTTAAGATTAGAATTCAGTCTTCTCTGATGTTCGATGGAAGATTTGGATTCATCATCGAGGTGTATCCTATGCATGCATAAAGCAGGGGAAATTCTAGGGATGTCATCTAACGAATAATCTAAAGCCTTGCGGTGCTTCCAAAAGTTTATTCAGCAGCAATGCTTGTTCTCCGCTACTTACGTTTGCATTTATAATGACATGATAAAAATTTTCGTAAAGGAAAGCATATTTAAGACCGGCTGGAAGTTGTTTGAGCTCGATTTTGGGTGCTTTTTATTTGCTCAAGTTGTCGGTCGCAGTACGCTTTCGATTGATGGCGACATTGGGGTGCTATCGATGGGGATTGATGGATCGAGTTTGTCAAAATTGACATTGAAGATTTCTTCTGTGGCGTCCATTAACCTTGCATACTCTTCAGTGCGATCTTCTAACGCAGAAATGTCGCCGTAAGGAGATGTGCTTGCTTTTTCCAGAGGTTTGTTCGAACATATGTCTGTTAATGAGCTTTCTGCTAGATCAAAGAGGTAATCGATATGATAGGTTTGACCGTCGATCAGAGGTTGTTTTACAATATTTTACATGCCGAAGACCATCGGTATCTTCCCTATGTTGAGGCATATACGTCCTTATATGACATCAATGATCGCCCCAGAAGGGGCCATGAAAGGTCTTCCTAAGATAATGGGATTTCGAGGTTCTCACTCGTATTTAAGCACTATGAAATCTGCAGGTATATCGCAGTTATGAATAAGTACGGGTACGTCTTCAAGTACACCTTCCGCAATTCTAGTGGATCTATCAGCTAAAACAAGTTTGACCCCAAGAGCGACTGCGACGGAATAAGGCCTCAGGTTGACCCTAAAGCCTAAATCGCAGAGGGATCTTTGAAATCTCTCATCGCTAATAGTGCAGTCCAAAACAAAACTACCGGGATCAGGGAGTTTAATTGGAGTTTTCCCTTGAATCATTTCACCTATCTCTTCAGACAGCATCATCATGCAGTGTTTCGATTCATGGAATCCTCGTGATGCTGCATCTTTCACATATTGCTTAATAGCAGGTAAGATGTAAATATCATCGTTTAGTGGCATCTCAATGTTTACTTTGTCAAACTCTTTCTTACATATTGGTTTTTCTAGATGCTTCTTCTTCTTCTTAGTGTTGTTTGACGGAAAAGGGGCTTTCGCTTGATAGATCCTTGTCTTAACCGTTTCGGCCGATTCTGGATCAGAGCGTCGATCGATTCTTTCTTCAGGACGACGATCGATTTTTGGTAAGAGGTTTTGATCGATGTCCAGTACGGGGTGTCGATCGATGTCTCCCACGTCTATGTTATTTCCCTTAGGTTCGATAATCGATTCTTTAAAGTCTTCATTTTGGTCTAATGCTTAAATTTCAAGAAGAATTCAGGATATTTTTCGTCAATTTTGAGCGGGGTGGGATGCGATTTTTATTTTTCATCTGTCGAGATTTTCTGAATTCATCGATGGTGATGCTCTCTTTAACGCCATGGCTAAGTCGACCGCTTCGTAAAGCTACGAGACTGCAATGGCTCATGGGGTTAGCATCAGTTTTACCATGTAAGAATCTGTCCTCTCTCCTGATTGACATAGCGTTGCTCGCCACTTGGTTGCCGATTCTCTTAATGTGTTAGCTCAGAGTGTCAATTTTTTCTGTTATATCTGAGTATATCAGGTCCAATTTTTCATTGAGGTCGCCAGCTATTCTACGGTTTCCGGTGAAGACTTTGTTCATTTTTTTCTATGAACTTCTTTCGTCTCTATGGACAGTGGTGCCGTAGTTGCTTGTGAAATTGCTAGCGCTTTTCCTAATTAGTTGATCGTTTTGGTTCATCATATCAGAGAACTTAACTTGTTTTTCGATGTTGGAAGGTGCAGCATTATCCTCACCGTAGTGTTGTGACAAGGTATTTTAGTGTAGAATGGTTGCAACTGATGCCAATTTTTTTCTACCTCGGATCGATTGTTTCTCCTCTGCGAACAATGGTGGCTCCTCCCTTTCAGTGTCTCTTTTTTTCGAAAGCTCTACCTAAGGCTATGTTTTCTATTAATCTTTTAGCGAATGCAGGGCTTCGGGTGCCAAAGTTCTCCTCGATGGTTGTATCAAGGATGGTTTGATAGTCTAGGTTTAGTCCTCTATAGAAAGTGTTGATGAGTTGGGGTTCTAAAATTCCATGATGTGAACACGAGAAAGTTGGTAGCTTTTGAACTTTGTCCAGGAATTTTTAAACTATTCGCGGCTATCTTGAATAAAGTGGATATTTCCTTTCTTGCTTCCCAGTATCTCTCCTCGTAAAAGAATTGGTTGATGAAGGTGCTTCTAATATCTTCCCAACAAGTCAGGGATCCTGGTGGTAGCTGGTTCAGCCACCTCCTGCCGTCACATTCCAGGGAGAAAGGAAAAAGTTTGCAGCGATTGAAATCTCTGTTCACCATATCTTCTACCATCTCGATGTGATCATTCGGCTGTTCAGTGGGAAAACTATTGAACTGATTTTTTCGCGCCATAATTAGTAAATCGATATCATGTTCAGAACTTCCAGCATGGTTATCGGATAATAGAATCGCAGAACTGTTGTAATAAGTTCTGCTGGGATTTAGGTATTCGAGCATTAGAAATTCGTGTTTTACCTCATTCTTTGGAGATTTAGTGATTTGAATAGAGATTTCAGCTCCCTGATAATTAATTAGTTTGCTTGCTTTGTTGCTTTTATTGTTCATTGGTTCTATCAAGGCTACTTTCTTATTATCAGAATCAGTAGAGGCGTACTTACCTGCTTCCGGCTGATCGGTATCGATCGATGGCAGTGCAAGGGTGTCACCGGAAGCAGTGGACTAACGTCGATCGATTCCAAATGAGCTCTGTCGATCGATGGTTGTTGTCCATAATCCATATTCTCTCCTTTAAGTCCCTGAGTCATAAGGTTTAGGGAAAGAATAATTTAGCAAACAGTAAACTAAAAATCTAGACAATATTCTAAACGAAATCTAATGGCAATAAGAAAGATTCCCCGACAACGGCGCCAAATTTGATGTGGGGGTTTTATTTCATTTCAAATTAACCCTATATTCCCACTTTACTCTCTCAAATAAGAGGTTCAGTGTAGTACTTAGGGATCAAATCCACAGAGACTCTAAGATTGCACAATAGACTTTTTGTTTTCGAATTAAAGCTAGATGAATTATGAAGATAACAGTAAAAGCGATTTTAAGTTTGATTTGTTTATATGGATTTAAATTTAGAGATTAGACTTAGGGGAAATTCTTAAGTAGGTTTAGATAATGCAAATTAATAGATTGTTAGGGTTTTATTAAGCATCATTCTGAATTCAAACCTCAAGGTTTAGGAGATCACTCTCGCGCATCTCGGCTGAGCATCGATCGATGGCTGTAATATGGCATCGATTGATGCTCATTCTAAACAGTAATGGTTTTGTGGGTTAATTATTTCTGTAAACTTCTAGTTCAACTCTCGTTTGTTACTAGTTATTTAGAGTGTTTAAGATAGATTCCAAGTTATAACCATGCTCTCTCTTGTGCTATAGAGCCCTAACTTCTAATATTGAAGTGATCAAGTTCATCTTAGCATTAAGTGCAACTTAAACAAAAAACCAAGAAGATTACCCTAACAACTTCTATAAAATCAACAATACATTACTACCATTGAATAACCCTAAAGCTAATACAAAACTACTCAGATATACCAATAAAGAACATGAATAAATTCTGAATAAATTGCATAGAATAAACTGAGTAAAAAGATAAGGAGTTCAATATCTTCTCTATAATGATGATGAGATCTTTCTCTCCAATAGAAGTATCAATGTATTCCAGCTCTAAAACTCTGGAGTAACTTTGTGTCTGCCTAGTTTCTAAATAATACAGCTTAGGGTTTAACAAAGATAGAAACCCTAATAAATCGTCTAAATTTTGGCGAGGGACTTGTCTTGCAATTAATAAAAATTTTGAGTAAAAGTTGTAGTTTCTCAATCTTTCTGCCGACTTCATCGTTGATCGACATAAAGTGTGTGACGTCGATCGATGGTCCATTCATAAATCTGGATCCGACTCTAAGTTTTTTGCTGGGCAATCCTAATTACTCCAAAATAGTCCAAAAGCTCCAATTGCTTCCAATAAGTACCTAGACATGTAAATACTGTAAAACAATACCAAATGCATATAAAAGACTTTAAATATGCTATATATATCATAGGTAAAATAGGTAAAATCCACAGTTTATAACGGACGAAGATTATAGAGAGGAAGCAACAATTGAATACCAAGGGATTGCCTTGGAAAAGGCTTGAGTTTTCCATGTTTCCCCTCGACCTGGGAATCCGATACTGAGAATGAAGCAGAAACCGAACGAGATTCATCTGCAGAATGCAAAAAGGAATATGGTTATTTACAACCATATGAGTTTGGTATTATGCAATATCCATATGGTTATACCAGAGCTATGGACGACCGAATTCTACATGTCACGAAAGACGATGTGGCAGATATACTTGTAATGGCTAACGGAGCTGGAAACCTTTTCATCCACCAGTATGATCACCGAGCATCGATCGACGTTCCACAGACGACATCGATCGACACTAAACCAGCGTACCAAGGTTACTATGGATATTACGAAGAGAACGATGCAGCTTATAGAGAGGAAGAAGCTGGCTGGGTAATGAACGCAAGAGTAGGTAATCCAGCATCAATCCTCAACATATCTTGGCCATCCATCGACATCAAACGAAGACCATAACAATTAATTGAAGCAGAAGATACAGAAGATGGTTATCTCAGACAAGACGAGTTTGGAATCTTCAGAGATACAAAGGGACGTGCAATATATCTTTACGGGAGAATTCTCAACTTACCTAAGGAATATGTATCAGATGCCCTTGTTATGGCTAATGGATCAGGAAGCTTATTTGGACAACAGCAAGAGCCATCGATCGACGCGAAGGTACCACCATCGATCGACATCAGGAGCAGAAGCACGAGCCTAACCAGTACCAAACATCGACCGACAACAAGGAGCATGCATCGATCGATACCACCATTCCAGGAGTCCATGAGTTCTGTACATCTAACCCCTTCACTTTAGAAACTCCGGGACCAGTCAGTTAAATAAATCCCCTAATGATAGACGGTCAGGTAGTGTATGGAAAGAGAGCTTTTGATGCTGATGGCTGAAGGATTTTCTTTTGGGAAAAGCAAGATGAGTATGGCGTATACAGAGATGAGAAAGGCAATGCACGCTCTATAGAAGGACGAATTGTTAATGTGCAAGAGGAAGATATCAAAGCAGTTCTAGAGAGAGCTACTATGTTTGAGCACAACTACATATGTTTACCTGAACATGTAGCAAAGATCTTTATGTCTAGGAAGAAGAAAAAAACATATAGCAGAGCAAAGATTGTTGATCTTGTGAATGAGATCTACAACGCTCAAGAGATGTCATTAGAAGATTCTTAAAGGAGGCTTGATGATGTCTACTATCCTATAGACAAATGCCTCACCGGTCTAACTACACGCATGGATAAGATGCAGAGAGATTTGGATATTATTCAAAGACAGCATGCGAGTGGACACAACAGAGTGACATCGATCGACGGCAACATCTCACCATTGATCGATGCTAAGTCCGACAGACAAAAGCACGCAGCAAAAACTCAATTAGAAGACAGGTTCAATGAGATTGTTTTCTCTCAAAGCCTAATAAAGGAAAATATTTCTCAGAAATTGGAGAGGATCTATCATAGACTGCAGCTGCTAGACTTAGAATGCTACAGTGCAACATTGAGAATCTACCAAGGAGAATGCATTCACTGGAGGTTACTAAGGAGATCATAAAGAATGAGAAAGAAAGAGGAGATGAAGCAATGAGAAACTTCATTGGTACATAGTTTCAGAAGAGCAGAGAAGATGTAGACACTTGTTTTCCTAGTGTTGATCCACCTCCATTCTAGTCAGAAAGTTAAAAACGTCGAGATTACGACTATAACCAAGTGCTGAGTGGGAGGCAACCAACTGTTTAATAGGTTTTTACTTATACAATTTATTTATTTCGAGTTTTATATTATTTCTACAGACTACTTATACTACCATCGGTCGACACTGGATCGCGACAATCAATCGACCAAATCCGCCTACCATCGATCGACACTCTCTCCCAAGGAGAGGTATCGAATTCTATACCTAAGCTATTTACTCAAGTTTAATTTTTCCAAACTAATCCGGGACGGATTACATTGGGGACAATATAATTTAAGTCTGGGGGGGGGGGGGGGGGGGGGGGAGGTTCGCTAACGCTATTTTAATGTTTTGAGTTTTATTTACTATCTATTAGTTTTTCAAAGAGTTTTATTGATTCAAGAAGAGGACTATGATCAAAAATTTATTATTGACTAACCACACTTTTGCACCATTCCTAGAAGGTTGTTTGCAAAGATTACTAGAGATACCAAAGTGGATCATCCTGCCACTATATCACACTTACATAGAAAGTTTGAAGGAACCAAAGCTGATTTCTAACACTAATCCTGGAATTATTTGCTTGCTTTGGGATTTGGTATACACTGGTGGATTCCTTATGCATGTCTGGATGGTAAAAGTCTGTGTGCTTTTGATTCCCCTCTCTCTCCCCTTCAGATTAAAAAAGGAGTCGAAAAGGATTTGGTTGCTACAACCATTAAAGCTTGATTCATATGATCCTAGAAAGAGATAAAGGTCAAAAAGAAGTGAACATGATCTGGTCGCAAAAAACCATTAGGGCTTGATTCATGGAAGCCTATCCAAATATCTTAGTCAATTAAAAAAATAAAATGATACCCACAAAATAAAGGATATATTGACTGAAAAGAAGTGAGAAGAGAGAGAGAGGAAAGGAATCAGAGAAGGTTACATGTGTGTTCATATACTTGCAGAGGTAAGATTCCATATATCCTTTGATCGATACTACCAAGGTAAAGCCTGCAATTTTATTTTATGCAAAGAAATGAAATCAGTAGAGGGGCGAGTCAGACTAGTATTCGCTAATTTGTTGGTAGAATGAAATTGGTTTCTATACTAGGATATGGTATATAAAGTTTCTTTGTTATTAACTTGATAGGATGTGGCAGGAATAAAGTAAGGTGATTTATACTTAGATATTATGTGAGTCTTTGCTTTTCAAAACCTCTTTCGCAGGCTTGTTTGCTTGAGGACAAGCAAAAGGTTAAGTCTGGGGGAGTTAATATGGCCTATTTGTTACCAGCTTTATGCCATGTTATAAGCTTTATTTAGGGTCTATTATGTGTGTCTAGGCTATGTTTTAAGGTCTTTACATGTCCAGGAACGTTTTGGAGATATATGGAGATATTTGGAGCTTTTGGAGCATTTAGGAGAGAATAATCTGTAGCTGATCATTGATAGAGTCAAAGTACGAGACTTCCATCGTTTGACGGCCCTACCTTGGCGTCGACCGGTGTTACATGACAAGGATCGATCTATGTTGCACATCTGACATCGATCCATGACCAATCCGCAGACAGCCAAAAGATTACAAGAATACCCCTAGACGAGTTTTGACATAGATTTTAGATTTTTATATTTATACTCTATGTACTACATAGAAAAAGGGGGGGGGGTGAGAAAAGTTAGAAGACCTAAGAGAGAGTTTTAGTTGGAACACATTGATACATCTATTGGAGAGAATGATCTGATCATCATTACAGAAAAGATCTTGAACTCCTTAACTTTTTACTCGGTTTATTCTATGCAATTTATTCAGAGTTTATTCATGTTATTTATTTTTATGTCTGAGTATTTCTCTATTATATTTAGGGTTATTAAATGGTAGTAATATATTTTTGATTTTATAGAAATTGTTAGGGTAGTCTTCTTGGTTCTCTGTTTACCGATGATGCCTCTATGGGGTCAATCGATATTGGTATAAACAGTCTGTAAAAACGAAATAAAACTCGAAATAAATAGTAGTTTAAGTAAAGACTAAATAAAAAAATACTAAACAGTGGGTTGTCTCCCACTCAGCGCTTGTTTATAGTATTAAGCTCGACGTTTCAAATTGTCTGTTTAGAATGGAAGTGGATCAACACTTGGAAACAAGTGTTTACATCTTCTTTGCTCTTCTGCAACCATGTAATGACGAAGCTTCTCATTGCCTCATCTCCTATGGCTTTTACATTCTTCATGATCTCTTTAGCAACCTCCACTGAATGCATTCTCCTTTGTAGATTCTCAATGCTGCGCTGTTGCATTCTAAGTCTGGCAGCTGTAGTTTCTGATATATCCTCCAATTTATGAGAAATATCGTCCTTCATCAAGCTCTGAGAAAAAGCAATCTCATTGAATTTGTCTTCTAATTGTTTTTTTTGCAGACTCTTGTCTGTCGACCTTAGCATCGATCGATGAAAAGATGCTGTCGTTGATCGATGTCACTCTGTTTGCTCCAATCGCACGCTGTCCTTGAATAGTCTCCAAATCGTGCTTCATCTCATCCATGTGTGTAGTCAAACCGGTGGGAACTTGCCCATAGGATAGTAGACATCATCAAGCCTCTTGTAGAAATCATCCAGTGACATCTCTTGAGCTTTGTAGATCTCATGCACGACATCGTCAATCTCTGCTCTGCTGTATGTTTCTTTCTTCTTCATAGACATAGCGATCTTTGCCGCATGTTCAGGTAAACATATGTAGCTGTTCTCAAACAAAGTAGCTCTTTCTAGAACTGCTCTGATATCTTCTTCTTGCACATTCACAACTCTTCAGTTTGTAGCTCCTGCATTTCCGATCTCATCTCTGTAGATGCCATACTCATCTTTCTTTTCCCAATGGAAAATTCTTATGCCATTAGCATCATAAGCTCTCTTTCCATGCTCTACGTGACCATCTATCAGTAGTGGGTATATCGAATCGACTGTTCGTGGATTTCTTGAACTAAAAGGATCAGAGGTACAAAACTGGTTCACCCCTGTAATGGTGTCGATCGATGCATGATGGCTGTCGGCGATCGATTCTTGATGTTTGGGGGTGTACAGATCATCGTGGATTGACACGTTCTTTTTTTCCTCTCTGCCGATCGATGCATGTACTCGAGCGTCGATCGATGGCTGTTGTGCAAATAGATCTCCTGATCCAGTAGCCATAACAAGGGCATATGCCACATCCTCCATTTGTATGCTTAGAATTCTGCCATAAATATCTCGTCCACGTCCGTCTGGGTCTCTGAAAATTCAAAACTCATCTTGTCTGAGATAACCATTATCTGCATCTTCTGTTCTTGGATCTGGTTATGGGTTGCGTTTGATGTCGTTCGATGGCCACTATATGCCATCAAACGATGCTCTATTATCTGCTTTCACATTCATTACCCAACCAGTTTCTTCCAGTGCTAGGCTGCGGGACTCAATCAGCTTTTATTCCTTGTAATATGAATCGTATTCTTCGTAAGCTTCACCACATCCTTTGTATGCCTGGTGGGTGTCGATCGATGGTAAATGGTGACCGTCGATCGATGCTTGAGTATCAGGATGTCATCGGATAAGATTTCCAGCTCCATTAGCCATCGCAAGTATATCTACCACATCTTCTTTCATGACATGTTAAATTCTTCCATCCATAGCTCGTGCGTGACCATGTGGATCTCTCATAATGCTGAACTCATCTGGTTCTAGATAACCATATTCTATTTCGCGTACTGCTGCTGAATCTAGTTCGGTCCTTAAGTTACAACTAGTATCGATCGATGGTAAATGGTTACAATCGATCGACGTTGAGTTCCGGAGTTGATGGGAAACATGAAAACATCAGCTTTTTTCATAGCAATCCCTCGGTATTCAATTATTTCTTCGCCTATGTAATCTTCGTCATACTCGAGGTAGGCTGTGTTGTAGTCGAGATCTGTGTTGTAGGTGTTGATTGTTCTGAAGGGTGGGTATTGATCGATAATGAGGATTATGTGTTGATCGATAGTTGCATTTCCGGCTCGCCGATCGATGGTGTGGGTTTGGTGTCGATCGATGCCCCTTCTTCCGATTCCTCGTTGAACTCATAATCGCAGAAACATGTGGCCACAAGCCTGTTTGTCTTCATGTCACAGATAGCTCCTACGGTGTCCATGAAAGCTCTTCCGAGTAGTAGTGAAGAGTTCCAGTCTATCCTGATGTCCATCACATGGAAGTCTACTGGGACTAGGTGTTGATGATCTACACTGGAACATCTTTTACCATCCCTCCTGATTTTACTCTTGAGAAGTCTACAAACGTGAACGAATCGTTGGAGGGTTCCACTCTTAGGTTCAGCTCCTCTGCCATAGATTTTGGCATAATTCTCACTGATGATCCAATATCACAGAGGGCATTGGGACATTCGTGGCCTTTGATGAAGCATGGGATCGCGAACATTCCAAGATCACTTTTCTTTTTCAGACAAGTCCCCTTCTGCATCTTCTGTCTGAGATGATTGAACATTATCTCTATATCATCATCTATCTCCCTTGTTTCCCTGAAAAAAATCCACAATCTGTGAGTATAATAAGCTTCATCAAAATAAATATCTAGAGGAATCCTAAAGACTCTTTTAGCAAAGCTATCCATCTCCTTTTCATTGGCTTCTCTGCATTGATGTTTAGGGATCTTTTGCCTTCTCTTTGAGTGTCCCTCATCTTCCCTATCAAGATCCATAGCTTCATACGTGTTTGTATTCTGTTCTGATACTGTCACAGTTGGACGCACAATCAGACTTGCATTGAGGTTCGGCAGCCGAACTGGTTTCCTCATCTGTTGATCGATGCTCAAGTCGTACTTTTGATCGATGTTATGAGTTCGGTGTCGATCAATGTTAGTCAATTCACACGAAGCCACTGATTCTGTAGGCTTCACCGTCGATCGATGCTTACTGCTTGGTGTCGATGGATGCGGGTGAGAGGTGCCAAGCGACATGGAATTTTCCACACACAAATCGCTATCTTGGAGCCTTTCTCTCTTAACTTCTTGCCAAAAATCGTCATCAATCAAAGCATTGACGTGGTGGTTTTGTCCAACCTCTATTTTCTCTTTAATCAAACTCTCATGCCTCCTAATGGTCTCACTTGTTTGCATCACTTGATTCTCAAATTTCTTCACATGGGTGATGAGGATTTCGAATTTGGTGTTGAGGTTGAGGTACATGCCATCTATCTTTCCATTGAAATCCACAGTCATCTTCTGCGGTCCCTCTAAAACTATGTCAACCATTGCTTTAATCTTGCTTTCTTGAGTTTCTGTAGGAGGATTCTGGTAGTAGGAAGATTCATCAGTCTTGTTATTGTTGAAGGGCCTTCGCGGTGAATCTATCTTATTAAAGTAGAAGTACTTTAGGATTTTGTTTGGAAACATGGATAGTGAGGATTGTTTGGATACATGGATAGCAGTATTAAAAATAATTTCTTTTATTTACAAACTTAGCCTTTACATTTACAATAAATCTATCTTATTAAAACTGTAGTACTCATAAAACTTCACCCTTATTTTTTCTTCTTATTTACCATTCTGTGCCATTGAATAATTTAAAAGAAATTTTATTTACGGGCTGACTTAATAATTTTTTATCTAACCGAATAAATTCAAAAACAAGCATAATATTAACAAGATAGATCAAAAAATCTAGCCCTTACGTTAACAATATTTTTTATTTCCAAATTACAACCCACAAAATAAAAGAAAATCCATCAATCAATTGAAACTAAAATCTAGAGGTTTTCATATATGAACAAAACGTAATAAATTGCTAAAATTGAGATATTCACTTATTCTTATATTTTAAATCATATATTTTTTGTGTTAGACAACCATATTAATTTGTTAGTTATACATTTTTTCTTATTTCAACAAAAATCTAAAATAAAAAAATAGTATTTATATGAAATAATTGAATATTACATAAATTTTATTTTCTAATAGATCAAACAATAATAAAATATGAACAATTTCAAACATATAAAACACATATAAAACCAAACACAATTATATATGTTATATATTACAATTTACTATAACACTCATGCGGGTGTTAGTCATGGTCATCTAAGTATTTATCGACTACAATTCGGTTTTTCTGAATGTTGGGGTTCAAAATGGTTTTACATGAATATACGGACGGTGTCGAGTAGGATCATTCAAGGTCCAGGTAAGTTTGTAGGAACCTAAAAATATTTTAAAACTGTTGGTTTACAAATATTATTAAATAATTTTAAAAATAAAAATAAAAATAAAAATCAAAACCCGCGCTTTGTAAGCGCGGGTCAAAATCTAGTTCTGATTAAAGTTACTCCTTTGACCATTCCCGTAGGAGTTCCTGTTAAAACCTCAATTCCCTTGTCTCTGGAAACCGTTCCCTTCGATGTAGTTCACATCTTCTTCTTCAATCTCATCTTCTATAGACTCTATTGCTTCTACCTCTGCAAAAGTAACATGCTTCCTGAAAATTTTCTGAACACTATCCAGTTTTGCTTTGAGTTCTTCAATCTGCTCCTTGCTCATAGCTGGGGTTGATTTCCTCCTTTCAAAATCTGAGTTCTTCATACTGCTGCTTGATGCAAGATTCTCAATAAATCTAGTAGCTTCTTCAGGGATCCTGGTACTGAAATTCCCTTCACTAGCCGTGTCCGAAGCCATCTGATACTGAAATCCAATGTCTATGAAGAAAGTGCTAAGAAGCTGCACTTCGTTAAACCCGTGATGTGGACAGTATCTCTGGTATGACTTTAATCTAATCCATGAGTTTCTGAAAGACTCTGAAGGTTCTTATGAAAAAGTAGCAATCATGCTCCTCAAATCTTCTGCTCATGCGTCATCAAAGAAATAACACAAGAAAGAGTTCTTGATGAGCAAGCAAAACAGAGAAGAGGTTAACGCAAACCTTCGAGAAAACTAAAGTATGGCTGGCTTGAAAGTTTATGAAATCAGACTTGCATTTTTTATAGGAAGGTAGTAAGAAATAAAAACGCTTCAGAGATCGCCATAAAACCTTAAGGAACTTCGGATCTAGGAGAATAGTCTAGTGAGCTAAGTCCTAGGCACTCTCCTGTCTTGATCTATTGTTATGTGACAGTTCAGATATATCTTTCAAACCGATCTATACTCTCAGAAAACCGAGAAACGATCGCCACGAATACTCAGCTCGCTTCCTAGAGAAAGAAAGAACTAGAAACGCGAATGTCGTCTTAAAACCGACTCGTTCCTAGCAATTTTCTTAAAACCGACACATTCCTAGTCGTCAACCCGAAACTCACCAAGTCACAATCCTAGGGTCGTCTTTATACCGACCTGGATTTTCGATCATCCCATTCTTCAAAAAAAAACGTACACAACCCTTCAAAATATCGGTTCAGTCGTTTTATTTCGTAAAAAAAAAAAAGAAATGAGTAGGTACATGTACTATACTCGTATACTCCCATACTTCATTTTTTTGTCTCGGCATCAAGATAGCACTTTCGACAAAGCAAATTCTCACAGCAGTAGATAGAAAATCATTTAGGCGATGTGATGTCTCATAAAACCGATTATCAACTACTTTCGTATAACTATTACATTTAATACGGAAGAGTCTACGGGAAAACAAGATCGGTTTAATGAAAAATGACATCGCATAGCGGAAAAGAGAATGACTAAAACACATTCCTCGTTCGCAAATATCACGAGTAGTCTGCGAGAGACATTCTCAGTTTACTTATATGCCATTCACTTCACATAAAACTTACGTGAAACATCCTTTATATAGCCACACCAAGTTATGCGAAGAAAATTTCGGAAACTTTCCGATGAATATTATAAGAAACATTCATCGTGTAACTGATACCTAAAATGGAAAATCGTTTCTAACACCATTGGCCATCTTAGCACAAAAAACTCCGACTTGGCCCATCAATCTCGACAAACGCTCTTTGGCGCTCGGCCAATTACGCCTTCTGATAAAGTCCGAACCAGAATTTGGCATCCTCTTTGGGACAATTCTAAACTGACATGACCTTAATGTTAACACGAACGTGCCATGGTCTTATCCATGACCAGCAACGTCCTCGACTATGAGGCTGAACACATCCTTCAGACCGAGCCAAAATGTTTGAGCCCCCATTGCTCCATCCAATCACTTAATGGCAAAACGACAATCCACGATTAGTCTAAAATCACCGAGTGCAAATAACTATCGTATAACCCAGAATTGGAAATCATACGATAAGTTCTTAATATATCAAAACTTAGTCATAACCACCGAACGGTTAACGGAAACTTAAACTTGTCGACAACTGACCAAGTTCAATATGTTCTGCAGTTTACTCTAAGCCCACAACATTTTACAAGTAAAAATCAGCACATAAGGACAAAATCGTTACGAAGCTCCTAGAGCTATATGACGCAATTTAACGTCTGAACAAGAACAAGCGTTTTGGCCGCGAACATCCGCAAACAAAAAAAAAAGTTACCTCTGCCGTAAGGTTATAAAAAAGCCTTGCAATGCTGCACATCTTCAAGCCCGCGAACATTTCAGGCACGAAATGCGGCATACGAAAGAAAAACTCAACCTTCGACACAGCGAGACGTCGCTGACGCTCGAAGAACTGTTTTTCGTCAAATCTTTCCAAAATGGAATGATCACCATAAAAACAGTCCACCCGTGACTATGAAACACACACACCTTCTTAAACACCTATCCTTCACAAAGATTAAAAAACGGTAATATATACCAATAAGTTTGTTGTTGATCACAAAAAACTAACGTTCTAAACAGACTAAGCCATCTCATAGAGATAGCTCTCGAACACCCGACACAACGGTAATAGCGCTATAAATGAAATCCAAAATTTTGGTCATCACTTTCGGGAGACTTAAAAATTGTCCCTGAAGAGATGCTTGAATCCTACCATACAAGTCGTATAAGCCGAGAACATATCACGGACTTTAAAGCGGGATGGAATCAGGTCGAAAGCAACACGGTAAACGTAAGCCGAAGTAGTCATCGTATCCTCTAAAACCGTGATTAGACCTAGGTCTTACCCTAAACCCAACACACTGGTCTTTAAATTTCTAGGCATAGTATCAAACACCCTGATATTAGATCCATAAATTTATCTCTTGGCTAATACTCAAACATCTTCAGATATCCAGCAGATTTACACTCTGCAGAAAACTCTCAAAACATACGACGGGTATAGCAGTTCACCCAGAGTTAGATTATGATATGACAACTCATACTCTTCCTTCTACATTCACACGAATACAAACGCGCTCTTAAAACGCGAAACACAATCATTAAAAAAAGGTCGCAAAGTGGCTGGGATCCGAAGCCTCATGCTGCCGATCCCGAAAACTTAAATACGGCCACACTCGGCCAAAGTAAACGGCCTGCGAGGCTAGTCTCAAGGACGACAAAGGTCCAATATACAATACCATTGGCAGAAACATGCCCGATAATCTCTACATGACACACAGCTAAACCATAAAGGTCTCACTGGAAAACAGGACATAAGAACCTTATCTCCGGAACGAACTACGAAAGGCTTGATCCCTTCTACAAGGGTACATAGGCAGCCTTCACAAGGCGCAGCCCCAATCCTACTGCATTATTCTCTTAGAGGAATGAGTATTCCACTTTCAATGGACCTTTTGAACCGTTGATTCCGCCTAACTTACCAAAACCTGCCAAACCGCTCGATAGACCACACGATTCTAACGAGCTCGGGTGCTAACTGTTGGGGTCAAAATCGGTCACGACGGAATCAACGCATGAAACTTCCCGGAAAATGCCCTCTTTATAAATTAGGAGATAATATTGTAAAGAAAAGAGAGCGGGAAAAACAAAATCAAGTTTCGTATGAATTCATACGGTAAGTCCTCGAGAAAGGTTGCTCTAAGCTTCAAACAAACGGAATCTAAGTATCAAAACAACGAAACAACTGTAAGGCTCGATCATCCAATTCGCCCAAACGGGCAAGTTGGAAAAAGCAAGACGGTCAACTCACCTGTTCGGAGAGTTGGACCAAGCAAGATGATCAACTCGCCGAACAGGACAGTTGAACCAAGCAAAATGGTCAACTCGCCCGTTCGGCGAATTGGACCAACCCAACTCACCCCCGAGGCGAGTTGGACCGAACAAGAAAAAGATCTTGTGCCTTCCGTTGAAACTCGGCGGATCCACCCCTCGTTTTTTCTCGATCGCAATTATTGTTGGGACATTACGATAAAAACCACGAAGACTCATTTTCCCAAATGAAGTTCATGGTTATCGTATAAACGGTAACGGTTAACTCAACACCACAGTTGTCTAAACTATACGAGAAGTGTGAACTTCCTAGCTAAAGCGACGTTGTATCATTAAACGTTCTTTCGAAGAAATCTTAAAAACAGTTAAGTCAAAATACGGCCCAAAGAGGCCTAGAACGCGGCTAAAGACCCACTTGCGATTTCATACAAAATTGAGCCCAGCGATGTCATGACGGTGTATCTTTACTCACAGAAGAACATAAATCTCGCGAAATCAGAATATAAATGTTAATTTTCCAAGATAATGATGAAGATCAAGATAAAAAAGGAATATTTCCGCTAAGCGATAAACTCGACCTAGGGGCAAAATAGGAAAGGGGAACCGACCTAGAAGGCATATATAAGGGGAGCTAAAGCTAATGGCGCAAGGATCCAAAGATTTAGACCTACAGAAGCTCTGTTAGCTTATAAGAACTTAGAACTTAGGTGGCTAGAATGACAGAGTTATACACAAACGTTTCTCCATCTTTGTTCGATGATTCTGGTTCCTTAGACTCTACAACTCATCGCACCTAGAAACCTTAAGCTTTATTCTTCACAAGCTCGGTTTCTATGACTGGCTCAGTTTGATATTTTGGTCCATTCTTTTTAATTGAACTACGTTCGGCTTGATCCTCGAAAGGGGTACCTAGGCAGCCTTTCATAAGGTTCAGTCCGAAATTAATCAAAAACTTTTCTCATATATTTTTTTTGTCTTTTGTTATCGAACTGCGACTCAACTAGGTTTAAGGTTTTTTTGTTGCTTGAACTAGGTAACTCGTTGACAGCTCTTGCGGCTGAAGCTTTGATAATCCTTTGTAATGACCGCAACACTCTTACGCGGATTCAGAATAAGATCTACTTTTTCTATAGATCCATTTTGTTATCTTTTCATACTTTCCGCATTTATTCGATAAGTTGTCGTTGGCTCTAGCAGAGAATCCGGGACCTCAGGGAAAGTTAGGGTTTCTTGACTTTCCTTTATTTACGGAAATCAACGGTGTGAATTTTGGTTCCCACAAATAATAATCTAAATATAATGAATAGATAAAATACTAGGGTTCCAATACAAGTCTCCCTAAGGAGTTATGAATCTTCTCCCTAAAAACTCTAAAACTATAATAAAATGCTTGTGCACCCTTGCACACACGCACCCCTCGCTGAACACCTCCCTTGGTTTGTGCATTTTGTGACCAATCCCTAAGCCTTGTTGATCTCCACTCTTTTTTCCCTTAGCTGGTTTTGTGCCAAAGGATTTTATGTCAAAGGTTTTTTTAATGAGGGAGCTTCTTCAATGTTCCAAGCTTACCCAAGGATCTCCTATGGTCAAGCTTGAGGAGGAGTGTTGGAATGAAGAAGGAAGAAGCAGTAGCTGTGAGTGATCAAGTTGCTTTGTGCAAACTTAGTGCAAAAGAAATAATGCACAAGGTTTGCACAAGAATGATCAAGAATGTGCAAGGTCACGGTATTCCATGAACCTCAGATGATATCATGTCCGGTTCGTAGAGAAACCGTAGACGTGCAATATCTAGTTTTGGCTTGAAAAATGAAGTTTTGCTCTAGATCGGGGGTGCTAACTCGATTAGGAAATCATCTAAAACTTGAGACTTGCCTCTGTACGGTTTTTTTAAGTTATGTCATGCTCGCTGAGCTTGATCGCCCATTTGGAAAGGTTTCCGGATTTATTTGTGTTCTGCATCACCGTTCTAAGGGGTCGATTTGTCAATACCTCGATTGAATGCAACTGGAAATATGGTCTGAGCTTTCTTTCTGAGGCAACGACAGCAAGAGCCATTTTTAAAGGTTGGGTAACGTGTTTTGGGATCGGTCATGCGTTTGCTCGTATAGTAGATTGGTTTCTGGTCGCCTCGATCTTCGTATCGTGGGTCGCAATAGCTGGGCTTATTCCCTTCATATCCGTTGTTGCCCATGCGAAGGTTGAGGTATTTTCTTTGAGGAACGAGACGATCTTGTCCTTTGTCTCGTCGTCTAGGTAAGCTTCTAATCGGATGATTTCACTCGGGTATGTATCATCGATAGAGACTTTGAGGATCTCTTCCATTGGAGGATAGATCTTGTGGAGTGGCTTGGATACTGGATTGACATAGGACGTTGACTGTTGGAACTTGACCATAGAGAATGTTAGGGTATTTTGTGTAGGATCTTTTATATTACTACGGAGCAAAGGATAAGCAATAGGTAAATGAGAATAAAGACTGAAAGAGATGTTTTAAATGAGCTGGAAGTACAAAGTTTTGTGTATAAACCCTAGTTCTAGCCGTCTAGCTCTAATCTCTTAGTCTCAGAATGTCGATCCCTTGTTCTAGGGTTTGGGCTCCCCTTATATACTCGAATAGACGTCAGTGGTTAGGTTAAACCCTTCCATATTCGTAAATATGGAAGGTTCCCTTTAAATATAAAACTTTCATTTTACCTGGAGCAGGATCAGAAGCAAGGATTTGAGCCGGAGCTTCTCCTAGCAAGAACATGGATGCCGGTGTCCTGCCTGAGGCCTGGAGAAATATCATACCAGAGTACTTTTCCCCAATACCTTTCCCATTAATTTTATTTATTTCTTCATCAACTTTGGGAGATAACATGTGCACTTGAGTCGACCGGAGTCACTCAATCTCAGCAAGCTTCCCTTAAGCAGGACAATGCTCCATCTGTTCCCGTCTCCCGGGTTCTTCTTAGGCCTGGACTGTGTTCAAACCCAGCAGAGAGTTGGCTTACCAGAAATAGACCTAAGTCTTAGTAGAGATTTCCATGTTCTGGACCGGTTTTGAATTTGATTTTGCAGGGTTCGGGACCCTAACCATGCATTTCAGTGGATAACAAGATTCATATCCAGGGCTTGTATCCTGATGCAGCTCTCTCCTAATGTCGCAGGACCTGATGGAGGAGCGCTTGATGCTTCAGTGAGCATTGATAGTTTTGATTTACTAGATGTGGGATCCTTTAGCCTGGAGCAGGAGCCTGGATAAAAAGGGAGTTCTTTTATGTCCTTGTTTTGACAGATTTTCTTAAGGAGGAAGCTTATTTTTCCATGTTTAAATCCTTCTTCAATGACGTTTGGAAAGGATCGGGCTTTTTTTGAATTCTTCCTTCA
This sequence comes from Moricandia moricandioides, assembly GCA_905132885.1. Classification (NCBI taxonomy): domain Eukaryota; kingdom Viridiplantae; phylum Streptophyta; class Magnoliopsida; order Brassicales; family Brassicaceae; genus Moricandia; species Moricandia moricandioides. Next base: position 106,445 of record CAJHQQ010000564.1, read on the forward strand.
CGTATATCGTTTTCCTACAGTTTTCCTCTTTCGAGATCTGCCTTTTCTTCAGCTTTTGGAATATGCCGGAAAAGTCATCTTTTCCTTTTTTTATCTTGCGGGGATAGATGGATGTTGCGAATATGGACGGGCTACCCAAGGTAATGATAGATTCAACTTTGCTTATGACTTCAGCATCTCTGCTTTCAGAAGAATGGATAGTCGTTCTAACCTTCCTGCCTTCCCGGCTTCATTTGTTGGTGGTCATATGAGACCTCGTCGTGTTTTCGGTGACCCTTTATCGGCCCCCCCACACCTTCTTGGGGAGTTGTTCAAGTAGCCGATAATGAGTCAGTTTTGATGGCTAAGGCAACATCGCAATCGGTTGCTTGAGAATGATGGCCCTCGCTCTAAAAATTCATGGTGAGGAAATTATGGATATTCGGAGGAAATACTCAATACCTTCTTCGGTGGAACTGAGATTTCCTACCGAGTTCAAACACGCTCCGGATGGAGTGAACGAGGTAGGCATCTATGAAGCGTATCTGGAAGCGGGCTTTAGAGATGGCATCCCTTCTTTGATAACCACGGTCTGGTCATATTTTGGTTTTTCTCCCTCTCAACTCACTCCGTTTACTTTGGTAACGTAGATCACCATCCAAGTCTTAGGAGAGTTTCATGGTATATCGTTTGGAGTGCACAAGATTTTGTACCACTACTATTTTGCTCCCCTGGCTAACAAGAGAGGATTTTTCTATATTCACTCCCTAGACGGCGAGCCATTGGTAGAAGAGCCATGGAGGGGGTCTAAGGGAAATTATCCCTTTGGGTAGGTGGCGATATATGTTCATGAAATTTAATGAGGCGACTAGCTTTCCTTCGTTTTGGCGTACTGTTGGTAAGCTTTCCAATCGATCTTTCACCATACTGCGATCTTTGCTAATCGACATGTAACTTTGATTGCAGTTGTGTCACATACTCTATCTTTTAACAGATAGGTGCCAGTGAAGCTGGTGATGAAGATCTCCAGGCGGTTCCGATGTGTGGCCTTCTTGGTAAGTTGGGAAGCCTTACCTCATAGCCGTATTTGGGGTAAGTCTTTTCTGATCTTGTTTGACAAAGGTTCATGTCTTTTAATTCCTTCTTTGGATGTGTTTTCTATCTATGACGAATATCATAAAGCTAAAGCGTGGAGGAAGTGATTGTGTCATGATACCCACTGCTCATAAAGTCCAAAGCTCATTCAAGACCATCTCACATCCAGGAAAGTCTCTACACGAAAATGAAGTTTCTAGAAGATTTAAATTACTCATAATTTTTTATAGGGCTTCAAAATACAAAGGAGAAAAGACTTACCATATTTTGACTTGGATGAACCTAGACGATATCAACAGTATGGTTCATTTTAGTCAGATGACTTTCGCTAACAACAGGCCACCTCTGAAGCCTCCTTATCAACTGAAAATTTTGTGATTCAAAGATGTTAAAGACGTGGTCAACACACTCCATAATGAGATGATTTTACTCCCTTGAGATTAGCGTTTTGACCAGTCAAATTATTCCTTTATTTTAAATTTTATTTATGCTTATATTCTCTTTTTATTTATGTATTTTGACTACAAAAAGCTTGTACATGAGCTATATAAAGCTCATTTCAATTGTAAAAGCACACTTGATTATTGAATAAAAACAGGGTTTTGTCTTTAAAAGCTTTTATGCTTCTTTCTTTTTTCTCTATGCTTATAAGGTGCTTTACTTAGCTAGGAAACATGTGAGTCTCTATCTTTGTGTCGATTCACTTAGACTTAGGCTTGTGAGTTGTATTAAAGGCCATCCGCAGCTTTTGTGGTGCTCTTCTACCCATCATCATCATAATATCTTTCCGCATAACATCATCATCATCATAATCCAAAAATAAGAGAAAAAAACATATAAAAACTCACAAATTACCGTTGATCTCTTATGTTCCTAGTTGTTTGATTTTCATAAGACCAGAAAATCCATAAATAATTCTCTGCTTTGTTTTTTTTTTTTGGAATTAAAAAAATAAAAATAACAATCATATAAAGGTGGCTTTGTTCTGTTTACGTTGAGTTTAGCTTTTCATTAAGAAATTTTGGGTTCACTTGATTTGTTAGCTAGACTAGAATGATCTGTTCAGTTTGAGACTGAGAGAGTACTTATTTCGATATCTGTGGTATCTTCGATTTGTTTGTTGTATTGTCCAAGTGCAGGAACTTACAAACATAAAGAGGCAACATGGAATAAGAAGATTGGCATGAGTATCAAGGAGTTGATTCATCTCAGTATTCAGAATCCATTGATTATGAAGAAGATTTGCAGGAGTTCAACACCTCAGAGGTTAATTGTGGTGAAGAGCAGGATGATCCATTGGAAGATAGAGAAAGCAACGAAGACAGGCCATACTACGAAAGAAATGATTCTGAAATCAGGTATGGAAGAGAACAAAAGAGTGTGGAAGAGAATCAGGTATGACCTGGGCCACTACCCCCACAACCCACGCATTGATAACCATGATTACTCTTTGGGATATGAAACAGAAAATGAAGAAGATCATGAAGAATATCTTGAAGGAAAATCTGAAGCAGCACACGAAGAAGATACTGAAGAAGGATATGAAACATAAAATAGAGAAGATCCTGAAAGGGATTATGAAGCAGTCCCTCAAGAAGAAGATGATCAAGAAAGTGAGGCTGCTAAAGTGTATCGAGATGAGTCTACACGTGGAGACTCTGATGAAGAAGAATCACAGCTGGAAGATACTGGTTCTCAATGTGAAAATAGAGTCTTATGTTGAAGAAAGACCCTGGTGTGAAATACCATACTCTGATCATGAGGAAGACACCAAGAAGAAACTGATATACAACTAAGTTTAGAACACTCTGAAGCCAACTCTGGAGATGATCAGGAACATCAAGAGGACTTTCCTGAAGAGCAAGAAGTCGGATGTGAGGCTGGAAGAGATGATATCGATCTTAGCTACATCAAATTTTCATGCCATGATCAAGGACCAGAAGCATACTTATGCTGGGAAAGAGACAGAACATTGGCCTGTTTCAAATCAGATTCCTGAAGAAGAGAAAACTGCTATTGCTGAAGAAACTCTAGCTGAAGATGCATTATACACTGGGAACGAGATGCTTGTACGCGACTTGAGTTTAATGTACCAGAAGCTACTTGGGAAGAAATGAAGCAGATCTTTGTTTGAAGAGTACGTGAAGAAGGCTGGATATGAACCTTGCACACAAGTAACGGCTTCTCCCAATCCAAAGCCAAAGCAAAATATCTTAGCTGCAACACCAGATGCTAAAAACGAAAAAGTTAGCTGTGCTAAATGAAGAAGAACCACCAGATGCTAAAAATCAGATGGCTGATACTCAATTCACTGTCCCTGAACCACAAGAAAAATTAGAGAAGCAATCTTTACAATCCACGTCTTGTACCGAGGTATGTCTAGACCTCAATCGGTATGACTATCAGAGTTACATGACTTGCATAAATGTTGGGGTCACAAACGGTTATCTCGAAATCACCGACTAAGATTACCACTTCTAGAAGTAACTTACCGAAAGAGTATTTCATAAAGAACAAAAGCACTTCGAACCTAGGTAATCATATGGTGACCGCAAGTGTACAAACCCAGGTCACCATATGGTGACCCCGCCTTTAACGAACCGGGTCGACATATGGCGAACTATACTCGGAAAGCACGGGTCGCCATATGGAGACCCGCACACTCAAAGCACGGGTCGCCATATGGTGACCCACACGCGCAAAGCATGGGTCGCCATATGGTGAACAACACACGAAAATCACGGGTCACCATATGGCAACCTGCACATGCAAGCTACGAGTCCCCACATGGCGACCTGCGGACCAAGGTTACGGGTCGCCATATGGCGACCAGAACCCGTACAATCCGGGTCGCCATATGGCGAACTAGACCTACATAATCCGGGTCGCCATACGGCGACCTAGGATCTCCGAGTCCGGGTCGCCATATGGTGACCTACGATCTCCGGGTCCGGGTCGCTATATGGCGACCTAGGCTCTCTAAGTCCCAAAGTATAGGCGGCTGCCACACGCGGTCAGTCCCAAAATAATAACAAGGCCACAGTTGGTCGATCCAAACATAAAAGTAAACCTAAAATTGATAAAATGTCTTATACGAAGACTGCAACCTCATTCATCATCAGTTCCTGCAACCTCACCTTCGACCATCACCTCGTTTGAGATTGGGGCTGCGCCTTCGACGAAAACGGAATCGTACCCTCCTGCATCGCCCAAGCACGACAGAAGGAGGCACTTGGATCTCATACTGGCAAGGATCATGTCGAAATCACCCTCAGCAACCTCAACTCTTCTTTGCGCACCAAAGATCGGGCTTCCTCGGCTCGTGGAGATAGAGGCGTGTCACCCTAGAACAGCTGGACCTCGCTCATTCCTACCTCAATGGCCGTAAGAGCCAGATCCCTACTTCGGATGGCCGTCAAGGAATCGAGGGAAGTAGCAATCCTCACCAGATGGGCTTGAAACTCAGCGCGAAGGTCCGTCTTGGCTTCCTCGATCCCACGTGGCATCTATCCTTCTTCGCTCCGGAGATGACGCTGGAGCCGACGAGTCTCTGAAGCTTTTGTCCTGACCTGCTTCGCCTTGAGCAGGGAGATCACAGTCTTCCCAAGGTCTCGCTCGAGATTGTCGATTCGAGTCTCAAACTAGGACACCTCAAAGGAATGAGCATCTTAAATAACCTTTAACTTCTTATTGAACGCCGATGACTCTTCTCGGGACTATGCTAACTCCTTCGTAAGACGCTAAATATCTGACCCACATTCATTGATCATCCCATCGATGAAAGATACGAACTGCACAAGACAAATAAAGGATTAGGGAAGGGTAAAACATGCTTACAAGAAAGATCTTTGAAACAGACCTTGGCACGATACTGAGGCATCGCACTCGAGCCAGGTCCTCCATGTGGTGCACAATCGCCTCGCCGGCAGGAGGGTTTCTTTTTCGAGTTTCGGTGGGACGATCAGAGCAGCACTAGGAGCAGGCAGCCCCAAAACGATTTCCCTCCTAGCCAAAGGAGGGGGCATCGGTTCTGGAGCCTGCTCCCTATCCTCAACATGAACGGGCGTCGTGGACGATCATGTAGGCTGAAAAAAAGTTGCCAACGATGGTGCGACCAAAGTTTCAATCGGGGCGTGAGGCACCGGTGGTTGGGTAGAAGACAGGCCAATCTCCTTGTCATCACTACGCCAGGCAAGCTTATCCTGGAAAGATAAGAAGGCAGCTGCGTAGGCCGACACAATGCCACGAGGGGCCGATTGGAAAGGACTCGCAGAGAGAGTGGAATCGCTCATCTCGACGTCAGAATTTTTCTTGTCACCTTGGGAAGAAGACATCTTTCTTATGAATTTTTAGAGAGAAGGCAGATGTAGCTTAAAGAAATGAGATGTGAAGAGAATGAGGAATGAGAGTTAACTACTTACAGAATAATAAGGAGTGATAATCTCTGCAATAAACCAGCCTCGAAAAAGTTCTCGGAAAACTACTCTTAGTCGTGATTCTGATAAAACACACTACTCGCCCGCAAAAATCATCTCCGAGACTTTTCAGGCTGGGGGGCTAATTATTGGGTAAAAAACGGATATCTCGAAATCACCGACTAAGGTTACCACTTTTAGAAGTAACTTATCAAAAGAGTATTTCCGAAACAACTAAATCACTTTGAACCTAGGTTGTCATATGGCGACCTCGAGTGTACAAACCCATGTCGCCTTATGGCGGCCTTTCCTTTAACGAACCGGGTCGCCATATGGCGTCCTACCCTCGAAAAGACGGATGGCCATATGGAGATCCACACACTCAAAGCACGGGTTGCCATATGGCGACCGACACTCGCAAAACATGAGTCGCCATATGGCAACCCACACACGAAAAGCACGGGTCGCCAGATCGCGACCTGCACATGCAAGGTACGAGTCGCCATATGGCGACCTGCACACCAAGGTTACGGGTCGTCATATGGCAACCTGAACCCATACAATCCGGTTCGCCATATGGCGATCTAGACCCACACAGTCCGGGTCGCCATATGGCGACCTAGGCTCTCAAAGTCCAGGTCGCAATATGGCGACCTGACCTTTTAAAGGCTGGGTTGCCATATGGCGAGCTGTGTCTCTCCTTTGTGTTCCTATTCAATTCGCGATCGAAATGCTTTTCGTTTCGTCTCAGTTGGAGTTTCCGTTGAGATCATACAATTAAAACAAGTAGTAGTCGCCAAACGAACCCCGAGTCGCCACATCAAGCTCCCAGGTTGCCATATAGCGAGTGAGACCACACCCCTTGTCTTATCTCTTGAATCTCGATCAAAACTTTCTTCATTTCGTCTCAATGGAGTTACCGTTGGAACTTTACGATAAAAACATTAAAGACTCATTTTCCCGAAAAAAGTTGATGGTTATCGTATAAACGACAACGATTAACTCAACACCACAGTTGTCTAAACTATACGATAAGTGTGAACTTCCTAGCTAAAACGAGATCGTATCATGAAAATTAATTTCGAGAAAATCGTAAAAACGTCTAAGTCGAAATATGACCCAAAATGGTCTAGAACGCGGCTAAAGACCCATTTGCGATTTCATACGAAATTGAACCCATCAATGTAATGACGGCGTATATTTACTCGCAGAAGAAGATAAATCTCGCGAAATCAGAAGATAAATATCAAGTTTCCAAGATAATGATGAAGATCGAGATAAAAAGGAATGTTTCCGCAAAGTGATAAACTCAACCTAGGGGTAAAAAAGTAAATAGGAACCGACCTAGAAGGCATATATAAGGGGATCTAAAGCTAAAGGCGCAGGGATCTCAAGATTTAGACCTAGAATAACTCTGCTAGCTTAGAAGAACTTAGAATATAGGCGGCTGCATACTCGAAACATTACTTAGATTCTTCTCCATCTCTGTTATGAGATTCTCTTTGTTAGTTAGATTCTACTAGTTTCGTTCTTCGGAAAATCCTGTAGCGTTGTTCTTATCAATCAATAAAACGCCTCTGTGCAACTTACTATCGATATTCTGTTATCTCCTTCTTCTTCGTTTTCGTGTGTCTACGCAGATAATCCGGGACCTCTGGGAAAGTCGGGTTCTCTTGGATTTTCCTTAATTTACGGAGATTGACAGTGTGGATTTCGGTTTCCACAATAAAACACTTTTTTTGGTCGATAAAAGCTGAGACAGGAACAAGGCCATCAAGCAAGAGTGATAAATACATTCTAGACTTGGACCAGACACAAACCACTGGAGGTACAATCATGTTGATGCTACAAGGGGATACACAGGAGCTGAGAAGTATCATTGACACCTTACTGATCAATGAAGAACCCCCGGATGCAAAACATGATCATGAGAAAACCATGAACTGAAGTAAGTCCCTAAACACCCAAACAGTTTCACTTACTAACTTAACTTATCTATGTCCAGGTAATTTAGTTTTGAGGAAAAAACCTTTTGAAGAGGGAGGGTATGATACGGTCATCAAACCAGAAGCAAAGCCGGAGAACCATCAAACTAATTTCACAAGCTCTTTCATGCCAAACAAGTCAATCAAAGACCATGAAGAACCAATCCCACCAGAACCGGATCCACAAAAAATATTGTTATAAATGGCCAATGGTCCATTTATTGTTCAAATGGAGAAACGAGACTTTCATCAGATTATTCGAAGACTTTCTACATAAAAGCGGAGCGTCCTGGCCATCTAGAAAGTTTAAAGTCGTGCCAATCCAGCCAGGAAACAAAACGAGAAAATATTAAAGCATAGGAGAATATTTCCTTTTTCGGAAATGTCTACTTTCCAAGAACAAGGAAGTCTGACTTCTCTCTAATTAATCTCGACTCTACACCCAATCTGGAAGATATTAGCCATCCAAAGACCTCAGAAGACCTACAGAATTTATCTCTTTACACAGCCACAACAAGAAATATATCTATTGATGAGAAACATCCCACATCGGAAATATAAGAAATAATCTACTACTATATAAAGGATTAGGGCTAATCCACTAATTATCAATTGGTTTTAAGTTGAAAACCCATAATAAACCCGAATCTAACATGTTATCAGAGCGATAAGATCCTTTGACCTAATTTACTACAACTACTATACCGATGTCACTAGTAAAAATTTCTCCTATAGCTACGAAATAGCTACGAAAATTTTGTAGCAAATTTTAAAATGCCACGAAAATGCCACGAAATAGAAAACGTAGCTATCCGTGTATAAATCGTAGCAAAAAATGCTACGAAATTGCTACAAAACAAAACGTAGCTAACATAGCCACGATTTTGCTACTATTTATTTCATTGTAACTTTGCTACGAAATAAATCATGGCTAAAATCGTAGCAAATAGACAAAAATATCTTTTTGCTACGTTTTAGTCACGAATTTTTCGTGGCTAATTTACAAAATATATTTTTGCCACTATTTAACCACAATTTTTTTCGTGGCTATTTTAAAATAACTACGATTTTGCTATGGTTTTTTTCATAGCTATTTAAAACCCTAAACCCTAATCATTCTTTTAAACCCTAAAATTTTAAACACAACCTTTAAAATTCTAATATTTTCTTATTTTAAATTTTAAACAAATCCTAAACATCAACAACAAAAATATCTAAAATTTTCAAACTTAATCTCAATTTCTATTATATACTTCAAATTTCAAATCTAACTCCTAAACTACATAACTCAAACACTATATCATACTTCAAATACCAAAATTCATATCAAATCCCATTTTATATACATTTTCTTGATTTTCAAACCCCCTTATATATTTTAAACTCTAAAATCCAAACTTTATATATATTCTAAACTCCTTATACGTTCCATTATAATTTTGACATTATAAATCTATTTTTATTTCTCATACTCCTAATCTTCAATATAACCATATATCCTTTAAACTTTGAACCCCAAACCTTATATATTATAATCCTAAGCAATTATATATTTCAATTACTTAACTTTAAACTTATAAATCAATTCATATTTGTCAAACTCCAAACCTTAAACTTAACTATATATCCTTCAATTAACACTAAACCCAAATATTCAACCATCACTCCCTATATATTTTCTAAAAATAAAACCATAGAACAATTTTTGTAAAATAAAGTATCAAAGTATATAAAAATACAACACTCTTTAAAATTTTATAAACTTTTTTTGTGAAAAAAAATCTACGCTTCATTAAAACTAAACAAAGACAATACAATAATAAAGTTATACAAAGAATTTTTAATTGATTTATTTTCTTTTCTATTCACCCTGTCTCTTGCTATTGGTTACAAAAGTTGATGTGGGGATTGATGATTTTAGCCATTAGATTAAATATAATGAAAGGTCCAGATTGCATCTATTTGTGTTTCTTTCTCTTTCTCTTTGTCGAAAGTTACATCTTCTTGGAGATGGAACAACTAAAAATACAAATGGTGAGGAATGGAGAAGGGTGCTAATGGAGACGAGTGGGTCGGATCCGGCAAAATCGATGACGAAGATGACGATACACCATATGACGGAGGTGGAGGAGACCGGTTTGTTACGGAGGCGGTGATGAAGAAGCAAGGCTGGAGACATATGACGGCACGCTCACCGCAGCACCACCATGGTTCGACCTCTCTCTCTCTCTCTTTCTCTGTTTTGAATCTTGAAATTTTTGTTTTCTTGGTAAAGGAAGGTGAGAGGGGGCCGATGAGCTTAATGGAGGTGGTGCGATGATGATGGTGTGGAAGCGGCGGAGGTACGTCGTGGTTGTGGTGGTGTGGCGGTGGTGCTGGCGGATGATGACGAACTAGATTTAGGTTTAATTTTTTTTTTTTTGTAAATCAATTCTAAAATATAAATCAATTTAATTTAAAAATTATTTAATTATTATATTATTTTATTTTTAGTTTTCATTTAATTTGTGATTTATTTATTTTTATATATTTTTTTAAAAAAAGCAACGATTTACATACGGTTTATTTCGTAGCAAAAATTGCCACGAATTCATTGTAGCAAAACGTAGCAAAGTTTGCCACGAAAATTTTGTAGCAAATCGTGGCAATTTGCTACGATTTTTGACACGCTTAATTTTTGCTACGATTATGTACGTACGATTTATTTTTCGTGACATTTCGTGGCTTGTGCTCTGTATAGCCACGAAATATTGGCTATACCCACGAAAATTAACGTGGCTGTGCCGCTTTTTTTTACTAGTGTGTTGGGCCTTCTGTGGATGTTACTCCCACATTGTCCAGGCTTCAGACCTAGATGTCTGAGCGTGAGGGAGAGTATGATGAGAAATATCCCACATCGGAAATATAAGAAATAATCTACTACTATATAAAGAGTTAGAGTCAATCCACTAATTGCCAATTGGTTTTAAGTTGGAAGCCCATAATAAACCCGAATCTAACAATATCACTATTAAAGCCTAACGGCTAGAAACATCAATGGTGAGCAGATTGTGTTCTAAATTATTTCTTTTCCTTTTCTATCATTTTAGAAGGTTAGAGTATTTTTGTCTGAGCCTTTATAAACTCTTTTATATTATTGTAACAAGCACCCACAAATTTAGATCACTAAACTAGAAGTTTTCCTTACAAAGTTTATCTTTGTGTTATTTTGCATTCGAGTCTCTTGATGGAATCCGACTGTCTCTAGTATGTTTAGATTAAGATTGATGTGAAATCAAGTTCCCTTGTTCCTCTGCTGCTTGTGGAATCAGACAGCATCTGTTCATCCTGATATCTACCTTCGTCCATCCTCCATTTAAGCAATAGGCCTTGAAACCAAGTGGAATAATAATTGGTGGATTCCAATCTTATATCATCTGGTGCATCATACATGTTATATGATGAGGACCTCAGGTCAGTAGCTGGACAACCAACTAATGAGATCAACTATACAAGCTACATTGAAGCCAGCAGAAGCATAGGTGCATTCAAAGTAGAATATATTTGCAACCATGAGGAGTTGACAGTTAAAACACATGCTCTAGATTCTCAACTCAACCAGAATACGTGGCGAATTGATTTCATATCAAAAGAATTAATGGTTTAGGATATATATCTTTTTCAAGTCAGGCTACCTACACTGCATCCGAACTGGTTATAATTAAGGAATGTAATTTGTTGCTTAAGGAGTGTGCAAATCAAAATCATGTGTGGAAACCAGGAGATCATTAATTACATATAAGACCACTTGCAGAGTTGCTACCATGCTGTAAACCTCACTGTAGCAGTCAAATTATTCACCATCTCAACTTGCCATTTTTGGAGCCGATTTGCTTTAAATCAGAACGGCTATATTCCTTCAATCTTGCAAATAATTTGGCGATTTTCTACATCAACCGGAATCTTCCAAAGGCTCCTAGAATATTCCCAAAGTTGTCCAGATACAAGCAATTCATAACTTTTCCATTCTGGCCGAGATTTGTTCATGTAAGGCCTAAAGGCTAGTTTTTTCATAACTTCAGCTTGTTTCCATCTTCTTTAGTTTTTTAGATCTTTGTTCTGATCATTATATAAGCTCATTAGTTGTTTCATTCTAACCCAAAAATTTTCTACTTAAGAACTAATAAAGTTTTCAGTTTATTTTCTTCAAAGTATTTGCATCTTTGAGTTATCTTTATCATCAAGTCTTGTGTTGATTCACTAGTGTAGGTGATAGGCGATTGAGGCTTCTTGTGGATTCAAGTACTCCTTCGTGTTGATTATGGAATCAGTCAACAAACTGTTCTATCGGTATCATCATCATCACTTCCATCTAGTCGGTTTTATAGTCAATAAGATCGATTAGATAAAGCACCATTCTTGTTGGATCGTCCATAACTTTGATCCATGAGATTTTTGATCATTTTACAGCTTAGGATTATATCATTTCCGGTATCAGAGCTGAAGTTCTTTCAGCATCAGGTTGCATCTCATCCCTATCTATTTATTTGCAATCTTTTTTGTTTCAATTTGTTTTTGTATTCCTAAATCAAAAACTATTAAAATCCTTTTGTTCTTTTTTGTTTTGTTTTGTTTTGATTCAGTTTATAAATTTAAAAACCTATAAAAACTATTTTTCCTGTTGCATCTAGTTTGTTTCTTTTTATAAAAACCATAAAAATAAAATCGTTTGTTAAAACCTATGAAAACTATTTGTTCCTGTTAAACAAAACCCATAAAAAGTTTGTTCTTCGTGATGTGCTTAATTATTACTTTATAGCTAGTTTTTGTTAGAACTTATTCTTCAAAACAAAATCATCAAATCCTGTTAGAATTAAATGCATATCAGAATTGCTTTTTTTATCGGGTTTTTCAAATCCTGTCCTTTGGGGTGTAGTTTCTAAAAGTTTTCCATTTTTTCAAATCATTTTTGCTTGAAACTCTTCTTTTTATTTTTTCTATTTGATTCGACCATAAACTAAAAACATAAGAAAGATTCATTAGTTATTCTTTTAAAGTTGAAAAGAAAAAAGTCTTACAACTTTCATATTGTTGTAAGTAGAGAATAGAAGAAAATAATTTGTATGTCGTATTCCATGAATAATGAACTCTTTATATAGAGATACAATATATAGGTTTAGTTTGGAGAAGAAGTACAAATAACTCTTGGTGAATAAGACTTTCTATAATCGACATCACAATATATTCTTAACACTTCCTCTTAATGTCTATTACGCGTGTAGATGCTGCCTCGTTAAAAACCTTACCAGGAAAACCCAATAGGAAAAACCATGGTTAAGGGAAAAAGAGTGCAGCGCGCAATTACTTCCCCTAATGTGTATATACGTCAAGATCTTTGACACGACGTAATTCGATAAGATAAACCAACTTCTTGAAAGTAGCAGTGGGTAGCGCCTTGGTGAATAAATCAGCCAAATTGTCACTTGAACGAACTTGAACGACATGAACATCGTCATTCTTCTGTAGATCATGTGTGAAAAATAACTTCGGTAGAAAGTGCTTTGTCCTGTCTCCTTTGATGTATCCATCTTTGAGTTGTGCGATACATGCATCATTGTCCTCATACATGATTGTTGGAGCTTATTTCCCTATAGATAAACCACAATCTTCTCGTACATGTTGAATGACATATCTTAACCATACACACTCTCGACTAGCTTCATGAATGGCTAAAATCTCTTCGTGGTTAGAATACGTTGCTGAAATGGTTTACTTCATCGAACGCCAAGAGCTATCTCTTGCAAGTAAACACAAGAGATATCATGTTTGTGATCTAGCATTGTGGAGATAAGACATGTACCCAGCATCTGCATAACCAATCAAATCTTCTGTGGATGGGTTAGGAAAGAAAATACCCATGTCTTTCATACCTTGGAGGTAGCGAAGTATATGTTTTATCTCATTTCAATGCCTACGAGTTGGGCATGAACTAAACCTTGCCAATAAATTCACTGCAAATGATATATCCGGTCTTGTATGACTGGCAAGGTATATTAATGACCCTATTGCACTTAAGTATGGTACTTCATGACTAAGAATTTCTTCATTCTTCTCTTTAGGGCGGAATGGATCTTTATTCACATCGAGTGATCTTACAACTAGAAGAGTACTCAAAGGATGGGCTTGATCCATAAAAAAAAATTTAGCCACCTTTTCTGTGTAAGTTTTTTGATGCCCTAAGATTCCATTCTTGAGATGCTCAATTTGTAGTCCCAAACAAAACTTTGTTTTTTCCTTTTGACATAGACAATAATCTATTGGTCTATTTGGGTTTCAAGCCAAATATCTTTACATACACTTGTCTAATCATTTGTGTTGTACATACGAGTTACAAATATTCTTATTATAAAAGAAACTATTATGAATTTCTTTATAGTCATATGAAATCATATCTTTCAATCACGAAAAGATTAGTAACTTTGCTTAAATAATATTTAAATATGGTATTTCAAGATCAAACATATATGGAGATATTTTAAGATAACATCTCATTTTTAGATCTTCAGTTTGAAATCTATACATATTTATTTCAAAATACCATTTTACATAGCTCTTCACGAGTTTTGATTATATTCAAATCAACGATTCTATTGATCTATAATCTCTGGATAAATACAAATCATGTATTGATTAACTTTTAATATTTCATATATCCCATAAATATATTTCAATCGAATAGCTAGAGTTCTCGGGAACATGATTTTGATATCAATAATCCTTCAAGGATTTTATTTTTCAGAGATTATCATTTTCTAGTGGGTCATATAATTAAAGTTCTTCTTTATTGCCATATTAATAAGGAACTTGAAAATAATTATGTCTACTACATGAGACTATATCTTCTCATAATCAATTGCATATTTTTTTTTTTTTGGTGCAACAACTCATTTCTATCTCATTTGTTTTACACATTTTGGTGTATGGACTACTAGTCCAAATACTTCTCTCTTTCATGAGAATTTGTATATTTGTCTATTATTTCTTTTTGATTTGGCCAATCATTTATTTGTGTACACTTTTTAATAGACTTTGTTTCATGATCCCCTTTCTCATTCATCATATCAACTGCTACTTTGCATGCATAAATATCATCGACGTCGATTTGCTTATCGGTTCCATTATATTTCGTACATGACAAAACTTATCGAGATCTCTTCATTGTCTCAAGTACCTGAATTTCTTTCAGTCATGTTTAACATCTCTTTTGGAGATCATTCGAAGACTATATTTCCTCTTGACCATTATTTATTTATTCTCCTTTTCATATACGAGGATTTTTATCTTTGGAACCAACATGTCTACCACACTTCAGTTGTGACTAGTAGTTTGATCTTATTATTCTAGAACATCAATTCTTATTGGAGTATTTACAGCTGGTATTGTGATTTGATTACTTTATTTATATGGGTGAGTAAATATGTCTGGCAAATGCTTTACTAAGCTTTAATTGAATTATCTTTTGGAATTTTTTTTAGCATTCTCTTTAGTCTTGAGGATCAGTGATAATTCATATCAACTTATTTACTTTTTCAGCTGTTTATTTTCTCCCTCTTATGTTGGAAATACTAATTCACTTTTAGCATTCATATCGAGCCTTACTTATATTCTTCAAGGATGGCTCTACATTCTTAAGTATCAATGGAGATTCATATCCTACATATATTTCCAACCTCATTTGAAACTCATCTTAATTAAAGCTCTATGGTGTCGCAACTGAGATGTATATCACACATCCAACATTCTTAGATGAAATAGTTGGTTTCTGACCCAATAGGGGAGAACTAATGATTTCTTATTGGCTTGATGAAAACTAGTGTTGCTCAAAATGTTTAGCACTTATCCAGTGAATTTTCCATAGTCGTCAAAGACTTTAAGAAGTGAATTCACCAATATTATAAAGATGCATGGTAGGTCATCAGTCCAACAAGATCTCATTTATTTATGCCAATAACTTCCTTTGGCTGGTGAAAACCGTATTACTCTTTTATCATGTAAGCAAGCAAGATATGTCAAATCGTTTCAATGATTCCTTTGGTTCTTCATTGACTATTCAACATAAATCTTAAAATATCTTTTAGCATCATTACTGAACCAAAATGGTCTAAATGGTTCATTCCAAGTATTTTGTAAACTTCTGGTACTATAGATTTATCTCCATTACTCTAATCTTTGTGTAGTACAATATATAAAATGATGTATATACTCTCTAAATTACTTTTAGAGCCTTAAGAATACTTGTGATTGAAATGAATTTAACATTTCATTTCCTTACTGTCTCAGAATTATTTGTCTCAAAATTTCATGGACTTACTTTAAGGAAAATTCATCAATCTTAGTTTAGTGTAAACATAATCTTCTAGATGTTTCACTTATTATAAAATGTGAGATTCCGTAACTCTTCCCCTCGAGATGAGGACACTATAGGTTTATCAATCTCGAATTAAATCTCATTTTAGGATCAATAATATACCCTATTAGGGTCATGTATTCTTTCTTAGATACTTCTTACTTTTGAGACTTATGAAGATACATTAATATTTATGTATTCTTCTGGAGTATTAATATACATCATCTTCTGAACATTATATAAACTTTATTACCTTGTAAGGTAATCATAATAATTTTCTTTCATCTTTAGTCGAATCATATCTCTTATTTATTATCATCTTTATTTTCTCAACTTCAAGTGAGAATATGAGTTCTAAAAAGAAACTCTTTGATATGGACTTTAACCATAGCCATATATATATATATATATATATATATATATATATATATATATATATATATATATATATATATATATATATATATATACCCACATTCACTTCCACAACCACTTTTATTTTCATTTTCTTTACCAATATTATTTGTGTAGATTTTCTTTCTCAAAGTGTCAAATTTTCTTCAAAAGAATAAATCATAACCATCTAGACGTGATTTATGATCTTATATCAATAGCCTATTGTTTTTTGAGTCTAAAGGAGACAAATACAAATATGTATTATTTAATATTTTTGCATCACTGATATTCTCTTAAGGAATATTTTAATTTTAAAACTTAGCATCCAACATAGTTGAGCTTTATTTACAGACTGCAGGTCTTGTAATTTTTAGATGCAAATACATAATGAGCTTTAGGTAATCACATTCAGGTGATCATACATTTCTTTGGATTGTTCTCAAAAACTTATGGATCTTTCAAGGTTAAACCTTAAACTTAAAACTCTCATATAAAATGGTAATAAAATATAATAGTAATATATATACTATTATAAGTATCTTACTTATTAAAATAAATAAATAATTCTTATAAATAAATGATTTAGTTCACTACATATGTACTATCATGCTATTAATCATCTATATATTGACTAGTTCTCAATTAACTAATCAAAGTTCAATTGACCATATATATATAAAGCAAATACTTATCTCGAGTAGACGGGGATGAACTGGAGACTAGAGATCTAATATAATGATGGTCAAACCACTTTGAAAAAATTCGCCTTGTATATAAATATACATAACTCTGAAACTTCAAATTTTGCTCATAGAAACATGGCCATCACATTAGTAAACATCATTATGTAAGAAATTATACAAATATAACATATAAATCATACTTGTGAAAGAATTTAGTTATACACAAGATACTATAATTGTATCATGTTTACGGTTGTAAAACTAAATATATATGCAGTCGTAAATTATATGCTTTAGAAACATCAACTAAAGTGCATTTAATTAAATTACATGTGTGTTCTTAGATTATATGCAGCCGTTCGTTAAACACTCATACCTTAATAAATTGACCAGTATGCATTAAACAATATTCAGCCATATACTAACAAGTGAATGAATCAAGGTTACGAATGAATATATTGAATAATATATGAAAGATTAAACATGTCACTCAATGAAGAAGCATCAAAGTAACTCTATAAGAAAATAAATAATATGTTATGCAGTAACGTGATAACTTTCAATAATAAAATATAAGCATCAAATATGATTAACAAAGAGAACACATACGATTGAGCATTAGCTTATAAACATCAACAAGATCTCTTTTCAATTGAATGGTTTTCTTTCCTTGAAACAAAGGTAGATCAATATTGTCGACTAAAGCTCCTAAGCTCATATTGTGTATGAATTCATTCTTACAAACCGTGAATTGATAATAAGCATGATTTGAAGAAGGATTGGATAAGACTAAAAATATAACATAATAAAAATCTATACCTATTAGCTCAAGATCACCAAAGCTTCGTGCTGCTAACTTGTTGTAAGTAGAGAAGAGAAGAGAATAATTTGTATGTTTTATTCCATGAATAATTAACTCTTTATATAGGGATACAATATAGAGGTTTAACTTAGAGAAAAAGTATAAGTAACTTTTGGTGAACAAGACTTTCTATAATCGACATCACAATATATTCTTAACACATATTCTTTTATTCCCATATATTTTTATTGTCTACACGTTTTCTTCTTGATTCTGAGAACTCTTTTTCATCGTGCGAGGCATTATTCAAAAGCTTTGCAACCATGGAGAGTGGAGAAGAAGCTGATGAGTACCACACGTCTGAGATAGATTGGGGAGAAGAAACTGACCAGGATTGTTGGAATGGTGGAGAAGGCCACACTGAAGGTTATTAGTACAAGACCCTGATCCAGAGTGTGCCCCAAACGATGATCTATGAGTTCAGGAAGAACCAAAACCATCCGACCAGTATTCAAATTGTTATAGTCCCAAATCCTAGCTCATCAATGATCACAACTACTCATATGATTGTGAAGAAAGTTATGACGGGGTATTTTATGGCCAAGCTTATCCATGGAAATTAAAGAAAACAGTGGCTACACCAGTAAGACCTTACCATGGGACTCGGTCAAGACATGCTCAAAACAAACCATAGAGCCACAATGGTGACCAGTTTTATCAGAATCGCTTGGATCTATACATTTTTCTGGTCACAAGCAAGGACCAAGTGCATACCTAATATGGGAGGACGACATGGAGCAATGGTTTATCGCTTGGAGAATTCCGGAGAAGCTAAAGCCAACTTATGCAATAGACATGCTAACCGGAGAAGCATACAAATGGTGGAGCTAGCTAGATGCTGAACGGATCTATCACAATGATCCATATTTCACTTGGACAGAGTTGAAGACTCATGTATGGGAAGTTTGTGGAAAGAGCACAACACATTCAGAAGTTGTCTACAAGGAGATTAGTAAAACCACAAGTCTTGCAACCAGCAACCCGGTGAGAGGTTGTGTCCCAAAGACAAAACTCAAAACCCATGCATACACCTCAAGTCAAATAAAACCAAGGTGAATACTCTAGCTCCTTAAAACCACCTGAGATTATTTGTTATAGGTGTCAAGGCAAGGGTCATATAGCAAAGGATTGTCCCAAAAACGAGTTCTGAAGTCAGTACTACCTGATGCAAAGAAAGCTAACTTGGAGGTAAGTGACTCCTTTACTAGAATGGATGATTTATTTTCAGAAAATATTTCAGGTACTAACATGGAAATCAAGGAACAAGAACCCAACCTTGCTACACAAGGCGTTCCCACACTTGATAAGGTGATTTCTGAACTTAAATCCTACTTGTCAAAATAATAGTATGATGCACTTTCACTCTGTTAAGAATGTTGATGAAGGTCTAGGTAAAGAGGAAAAACTTCCAGAAGCTCACCAACATGAGAAGTATGAGCAATTAACCCTAGAAACTTCTACACCAGCTGATCATGTTTTAAAGGTAACAAATACCAAAGCTGAATCAATGCAAGACAACCAAGTAAGTGAATCCTAAATCTTAGTCAATACTCTGTTTTTAAATTATCCATTTCAAGTATAAAACACTTGCTCTTGCCCAAAGTTTTGATTCAGGTATAGGTACCTTAGGAGACCGCAAAAGCCAAAGAGAAGAAACATCTAGCCTGATATTTATCTCAGATCAATCTAGACACCAAGATCCTCCTAAGATAGCTTTGTTTAGAACACCCACGTTCAAGCTTAATTACAGAGAAGGTGTGGCCCGAATGACTGATCTCAAGCCTGAGATAACACCAAGTAACATACATAGTACTATGGTAAGACTATGAACTTAGCTATTCAGAATTTTTTACATTCTGTTTTAGTTGTTAAACTTCAAGTATACTGCACCTGATATTTTATTTAAGTGCCAAGGAAGAAACAGGAACACAAGGAGTAAACAAGGATCAAGAAAAACATAAAGAAGATGTGGTAAAAATTCCTACAACTTCAGATCAAACCAATGTAAGTGATCAATTGATTCAATCAGTTTATCATGACCCAAAGGACGTGATAACACACTTGGTATGCCTAGAAGAGCTTGGCAAAGGTATAGGTATAATGGAGAAGCATCCAGAACCAAAGTCACAACCTTACACCCAAGGAGTGCTCAATGGAGAAACCAAGAGTGAAATAGGAGATTTCACAAAGAAGAGCACGCTCCTGCAAAGGAAAATCATATAAGTACCATGGAGAGGGTTCTTAGATTCCTTACTGATAAAAAAAGAACCACCAAATGGATAACGCACCACAAAACCGTCCATATACTAAGGTAAAACCTTAGCCTCTCAAAATAGAATGAAACCTAACTTGATCTATCTTGGTGCAGGTAAATTGGTTTTAAGAACAAAAACTTTTTAAGATGTAGGGAATGATGAGGACCTCAAGTCAGTAACTGGACCACCAACTCATGACATCAACCATACAAGCTACATTTGAGCCAGTAGCAACATAGGTGCATTCAAAGAAGAATATCTTTGAAACCCTGAGGTGTATGAACGTGAAAGCACTTTCTCTAGATTCTAAACTAAAATAGAGCACGCGCCGAATTGGTTTCATACTAAAAGAATTAATGGTTTAAGAGATATGCCGTTTACAAGTCAGGTTACCTACACTGCATCCAAACTGGTTCTACTTAAGGAAAGTAATTCTTTGCTTAAGGAGTGTGCAAGTCAGCAGCTACTTAATTGAGGTCCTCATTATCTGGATTCCAATCCTATCATTTTTTTTCTTTCTATACTCAAAAAAAAAAAAAACCCAGAAAAATCCTCCTTTTTGTTTTGTATTTGTTTCTTACAAAAAAGAAAGAAAAGAGTGCCAAGATTTTCGTATCTGTGTATTCTGATATTCCATTGAGTTAAATCTCTGGACAGTACTCAGCTCAGCAGTAGCTACATGAAGAGCCAACCATGGAGTCAGTTGAAGCTAAAGGAATAGTATTCTGGAGGAACATCAGATCCTGATGAGTACTTTGAATGTGAGCACAAGATGAATGAGTTCTTCATTTCTTGTGGCCATCCAGAATTTGAGAAGGTGTTTATTGCAGCTGACCAACTCATCAACCAATCTCAAGACTGGTGGAGCCATTATACTTCTGGCCATTTGCGACAACCATTTTAGGATTGGATGAAAAATCTCTTTAGGAAATAATACCTCCCACGTGATCACTATCATGAAATTCGGAGGCAGTTTCGTACGCTTTTCCAAGATGATAAAACAGTCATGGAGTATCACAGTTAATTCAAGTATCTTAAGATTCAGCTCAATCCAGGAGTAAGCAATGAGGATGTCATGTACCAGTTTTTCTATGGTCTGAGAGATGAGATATGTGTGCGATACAAAGATACACATGCTGTGATTTAGAAGAGCTATTCCGACGAGCAGTCCAAACTGAGGTTGAGACCAAAGAACCTGGACCGCCTGATCCACTAGATAAGTCTCCATTGACAACAATTCCCACTGAAAAATAAGAGCCATCAGAAGAGGTCCAGCTAGAATCATGTGACACCACAATGTCGTACGAACAAGTTTTGAGGACAAAATGTTTGGAAGAAAGATGGAATCATTCATTCATGATACCCACTGCTCATAAAGTCCAAAGCTCATTCAAGACCAGCTCACACCCAGGAAAGTATCTACATGAAAATGAAGTTTCTGGAAGGTTTAACCTACTCATAATTTTTCAGAGTGCATCAAAATACAAAGGATACAAGAGTTACCATATTTGGACTCATATGAACCTAGACGATATCAACACTGCGGTTCATTTTAGTCAGGTGGCTTTCCCCAACAACAGGACACCTCTTATTGGGAATATGAAGCACAAAATGTAAATATTCTAGAACTCAAATAGTAACTATTACGACCCTTTTAAATCCAACTCTTATATACGAATGTCGGGGTCAAAATCGATCACGACGAAATCAACCGCTCAAATTCTCCGAAAATGTTTATTCCGAGGTTTTGTCTCACGAAAGTTTTCAAAGAATGATTGATGTAGATTTTATTATGCACTCTCAAATTAATCCTATAAGCTAATTTTTACCCTCTCATATAACATGTTTAGTTGTAGTACTTAGGGATCGAATCCACAAGGAGCGTGGGAAGACAATAGACTATAGATGTTTTGATTAAGCTAGGTAAACAATTTATTAAAGAAGTAATAGTAGACAAGTAAGCAGGTGATTTGTTTGATAACAATAAGATGAAATAGCTAGGTCTAGGGATTTATCAATCAATAGATTCAAAACAAAAATCAAGGATGCTAAGGGTTTTATAGATCAAATTCTAGAACTCGAATTCAATAAGCAAGTAATTCAGCTCTCGCATGCAATTACTAATCAAATGCCTAAGTTCTATGTTCCAGCTCTCGCATACAAACAAGGATCGAGCGTCGATCGATAACAATGCTTGGGTATCAATCGATACTACCTCAGACAAGAATTAACACACATATCGATAATGTTCAACTATATACTAGACCAACTCTTGTATGAACCTAGATATCTAATACACACATGGCTCGGGTTCCGTTAATTAATTCTACTTTCGTGCCTCTCAATTGTCCTATGATTCTAGGTTCAAGCAATCAGTCACACTCTTGTGCTATTCCACTACTCTAGATCCTAGTATTACAAGCTACCCTCGTGTAGAGATCTATAGATAACCTAGCAATCCAATGACTATCAGTTTGACATTAAGAACATGAAATCCCTAAACCTAACAATATGATGACTCAAACATGGAAGCAATAACACAAATCATAGTCTGAATATATAATAGATATAGAAATCAATATAAAACCAAAGTAATTCCAATTAATCTCTGAAGGAGAATTGATCTTCTCTCCAAAACTTAAGACAATGAATAAAATAAAGCTTAGCCATCAATAATAGCTTCGGAAACTATATAAATTAGGTCTAAACTCGTGCAGGGGTATTCTAGTAACTTGCCATGACATCTGGGCTTAAGTCGGCCATAAACCAAGTTGGGTCTATCTTCTGGGATCACCGTCGACCGATGGTAAGGCTGTGCCGTCGATCGACACTCATTCATTCCCTCGACAGCTTCCTCTCGCGAGGCAGACAGACCACTCTTCAGTAAATCGGGAATAACTTTAGATCTAACCGTCAGATGGACCTCAATCCGGTGGAATTTGAAAGCTAACTCAAATCTCTATCTTTAATCAATATATCAGCTCAATCTCAGCGTAGGAACGTCTCAATCCATAGATAAATATATGAAGCATCTTCGCAGTTCTTCATCTCTAAAAGCTCCAGAATCACCAAAGTTCTCCTGAACGTACCTGAACCTGAAAATACTGTAAAACATACTCCAAAAACATATAATGGACTCTAAATAGGGCTGATATCATGGCACAATAGTGGTAAATATCAGGCCCTATCAACTCCCACAGACTTAACTTTTTGCTTGTCCTCAAGCAAACAAAGTCCGTGAAAGAGGTTTTAAAAAGCGAAGACTCACATAATATCTAAGTATAATTGTCACCTTAATTTTTTTGCAACAACATCCTATCAAGTCAATCACAGAGAAACTTTATATATATCTTATCCTAGTATAACAACCAATTCCATTCTACCAACAACTTAACAAATACTAGTCTTACTCGCCCCTCTACTGGTTTCATTTCTTTGCATAAAATAAAAGTGCAGGCTGTACCTTGGGAGTATCGATCAAAGGACATATGGACTCTTATCTCTGAAAGTATATGAACACACATGTAGCATTCTCCTATTTCTTTCCTCTCTCTCTTTACACTTCTTCTCAGTCAATGTCTCCCTTCTTTTGAGGGTATCATTTTATTTTTTTTAATTGAATGAGATATTTGGATATGCTTCCATGAATCAAGCCCTAATGGTTTTTTTCCACCAGATCATGTTTACTTCTTTTTGATCTTTATCTCTTTCTAGAATCATATGAATCAAGCTTTAATGGTTGTAGCCACCAACTCATGTTCGATCCTTTTTATTTGAAGGGGAGAGAGAGGGAATCAGAAGCACACAGACTTTTACCTTCCACCCTTGCAGAAGGAATCCGATCAAGTGTATACCAAGCCCCAAAGAAAGCTAATAATGTCAGGATTAGTGTTGAAAATCAGCTTCAGTTCCTTCAAATTTTCTAAGCAAGTGTGATATTGTGGCAAGATGATACACTTTGGTATCTCTAGTAATCTCTGCAAACAACCTTCTAAGAATGGTGCTAAAGTGTGGTTAATCAATAATAAATCTTGATCATAGTCTCCTTCTTGACTCAATAAAACTTTTTGAAAAACTTATATATATAAATAAAACTCAAAAACAAATAAATAGCATTAACGAACCTCCCCCAGACTTAAATTACATTATCCCTAGTGTAATCCGTCCCGGATTGGTTAAGAAAAATTAAATCATTAGTAAATAGCTTAAGTATAAAACTCGATACCTCTCTCTGTAAGAGGGTGTCGATCGATGGTAGGCATGTGTGGTCGATCGATGGTCACGATTCATTGTCGACTGATGGTGCCTCTATGGTGCCGATCGATGGTGGACTCAAATAGTCTGTAAAAATAAAATGAAACTCGAAATAAATAGTAGTATAAGTAAGAAATAAATAAAAACTTATGAAACAGTGGATTGCCTCCCACTCAGCGCTTGGTTATATTCTTAAGCTTGACGTTTCGGAACTATGATTCAGTCCGGATGAGAAGGAGAACTTGCTCCAGAACAGCTCTCAGTTTTCCTCTTCCTCATTTTGTTGATGATGTTGATAAAATCTCTTGCAGAAGCTTCCCCTTTGTCTTTCATCTCTGGATCACATAGCACCCTGACCTTGGTAAAAGGTTGCATACTTCCTTTGCAGCACATCTTATACTCAACATTTCCCTCATAACATCGCGAAGGAGCCGGTAACAAGAAATATGTATCTACCTTCTTTTTCTTTTTCTTCTTCCTGGCCCTTACCCCAGACTTAGGATTTTCAATCACAGGTTGCTCTAAAATCTGGAGAGTGTCGATCGACGCTATTAGGCGAGTGTCGATCGACGGTGATGCTGGTTCTGTGGTTTTGCGGTTTGAATCAGGTGCAGGTGCTGCTGCTGGATCTTCAGACTGCTCTATCCATGAAATAAACCCCGCACTTTTTGTCTTTCCCACAGGATCGTAGAAGACATTTTCATCAACATTAGTAAGGCACATCCTATTCTTCTTGAGATCACAAACTTCTCCTACTGTAGCCATAAAGGCTCTTCAAAAGATAAGAGAAGATTCTCGACCTGATTTGCTTCCCAAAACATGAAAGTCCACATGAACAGTGCATTCACCTATCTCTACTTTAACATTCTTGATTGTGCCAGCTGAGTTTACCTTGGAGTTATCCGCGAAGGTGAAGCTATCTTGAGAAGGTTTCACCTTTAATCCCAACAGTTCGGCAGTGTCCTTGGCCATGATGCTGACTGCAGATCCATTATTACAAAGGGCATATGGGAAACTAGTGTCATGTATACAGCAGGGAGTCAGAAACTTCCCAAGATCTTGTTCCTTCTTCAGTGTCTTCTTGGATTTACGACTGACCGTATTAAACAGCAACTCAATGTCCTTATCCGTCTTCTTGCTCTCTCTGAATAAATTACCAAGTTTTTACTAGTGATATACATTCTCGAAACACATATCCTTAGGGTACCTCTTCACTCTCTTTTGAAATCCATCAAGTTCATCCTTGTTAGTTTCTCTCCTGAGGTGTTTGGGAACATAGGGTTCTCTAGATCTCACTCTCTTCTTTGGACCTCTTTCTTTTGCTGCCTGCTTGTCCATGGAAGATTCATGTTCGTCCAGCTGGTTTGGATCGATATATGGTGTGTACCATCGATCGATACTGTCAATAAAAGAGGTTTCAGCTGGAATCAATTGTCCTTGTTCTGGTGCATCGACATCCTGCTGATTGGTGGTCACTGTTGGCCTTTCTGATGAGCAGTGTGCATTATTTCTTGATATGGGCGTGTGTCGATCGATGTTCGTTCAAGAGTAGTGTCGATCGGCATCGAAGTGTTGTTGTCGATCGATGCCAGACGTTTCTCTCTGTGGATGGTGCGTTCAATAGCTGTTGGGTTTGAGAAAAGTAAATATTTGTCCTTGTTGCTCCTGGTACTGCTCTGCATGTACCTGAAAGGCAAGGAATTTTTTTATGTAAGTAACTGCAACAGATAATAAAAACTTAGACTAAACCTATTAATCAAGTCTAATGGCGATCCTCGCTCCCCGGTAACGGCGCCAAATTTGATGTACCTTTTATTATGCACTCTCAAATTAACCCCACAAGCTGCTTTTTACCCTCTCAAATAAGATGTTCAGTTGTAGTACTTAGGGATTCAATCCACAGGGATCGTGGGCACACAATAGACTATAGATGTTTAGATTAAGCTAGGCAAACAATTTATTAAAGAATTATAGTAGACAAGTAAGCAAGTGATTGGTTTGATAACAATAAGATGAAATAGCTAGGTCTAGGGATTTATCAATCAATAGATTCAAAACAAAAATCAAGGATGCTAAGGGTTTTATAGATCAAATTATAAAACTCGAATTCAATAAGCATGTAATCCAGCTCTCGCATGCAATTATTAATCAGATGCCTAAGTTCTATGTTCCAGCTCTCGCACGCAAACAAGGATCGAGCGTCGATCGATACCAATTCTTGGGTATCGATCGATACTACCTCAGACAAGCATTAACACACATATCAATAGTGTTTAACTAGATCCTAGACCAACTCTCGTATGCGCCTAGAAATCTAATCAACACATTGCTTTGGTTCTATTAATTAATTGCACTCTTGTGCCTCTCAATTGTCTCATGATTCTAGGTTCAAGCAATCAGTCACACTCTCGTACCATTCCACTACTCTTGATCCTAGTATTACAAGCCAGCCCGGTGTAGAAATCTATAGATAACCTAACAATCCAATAACTATCAGTTTGACATTAAGAACATGAAATCCCTAAACCTAACAATATGATTACTCAGACATGGAAGCAATAACACAAATCATAGTCTAAATAAATAATAGATATAGAAATCAATATAAAACCAAAGGAGTTCGAATAGATATAGAAATCAATATAAAACCAAAGGAGTTCGAATCAATCTCTGAAGGAGAATTGATCTTCTCTCCAAAACTTAAGAAAATGAATAAACTGAAGCTTAGCCGTCAAAAATGGCTTAGAAACTATATAAATTAGGTCTAAACTCGTGCAGGGATATTCTGGTAACTTGCCATGAAATCTGGCTTAAGTCGGCCATAAAAAAGTTGGGTCTGTCTTCTGGGATCACCATCGATCGATGGTAAATCTGTGCCGTCGAGTGACACCCATTCATCCTCTCGACAACTTCCTCTCGCAAGGCAGAAAGACCAATCATAACTTTAGATCTAACCGTCGATCGACCTCAAACCGGTGGCATTGGAAAGCTAATTTTAAGCTCTATATTATATTAAAATATCAGCTCAATCGCACCGTGGGAAGGTCTCCATCCATAGCTAAACATATGACGCATCTGCGGAGTTCTGCATCTGTAAAAGCTCCAGAATCACCAAAGCTCT
Organism: Moricandia moricandioides; assembly: GCA_905132885.1. Taxonomy (NCBI): domain Eukaryota; kingdom Viridiplantae; phylum Streptophyta; class Magnoliopsida; order Brassicales; family Brassicaceae; genus Moricandia; species Moricandia moricandioides. The sequence goes on from CAJHQQ010000564.1 coordinate 133,876, forward strand.
CCAGAACGTACATGAACCTGAAAATACTCTAAAACGTACTCCAAACACATATAATCAATGTTCTAAAAATCGGTCTAGGCGGCGCCTAGGCCCCCGCCTAGGCGGCAACTCGGTCCTCTCCGAAACGATTTTCTTTAAATCTAATTTATACCGATTTATACGATTCTAGTCGATTGAAATTATTCAGAATCAGTTAAAATCGATCTAAATTAGTCTAAATATGTTAATTTAAGCAATAATGTTAGTATATATTCACAAATTTATCTAATTTCTTTTATTTTGCATAACTAATTTTGATAATTTATCACAATAATTTTATATTTCTATTTAAAAACTAAAATATTTCATATAAATGTCATATATATATAAAAAATAAATCAATAATTCGTTAACGCCTAGGCGCGAAGAATCCGCCTAGTCGCTAGTCGTCTATAAAACGCCTAGTTACTGCCTAGCGATTTCTTGAACATTGCATATAATAGACTCTAAATAGGGCTGATATCATGGCACAATAGTTGAAAATATCAGTCCCTATCAATGATCAAGCCGCAAGGAGCAATTCATCTTACGGCGAGTCTCACACGTACCGTACGGGTCGCCACACGACGATCTCTGAACACAATGTACGGGTTGCCATATGGCGACCCACTCTCACATAACACAAGTCGCCATATGGAGACCTGCACCCAGCAAGCACAGGTCGCCATACCGCAATCTGCACCCAGCAAGCACGGGCCGCCATATGGCAAGCTGCACCCAGAAAGAACAGGCCGCCATATGGCGACCTGACCTTAGAAGGAACGGGTCTCCATATGGCGACCTGCACACCAAGGTTACGGGTCGCCACATGGCGACCTTAGCCCGTTTAATCTGGGTCACTCACCATATGGTGACCTAGAGCCACACAATCTGGGTCGCCATATGGCGACCTGATATTTCAGAGACCGGGTCACCATATGGAGACCTTGGCTCTCCAAGTCTGGGTCACCATATGGGTAGCTGTGTCTCTCCTTTTGTATTCCTCTTCGATTCGCGATCGAAATGCTTTTCGTTTCGTCTAATTTGGAGTTTCATTGAGATTTTACGATGAAAACAAGTAAGAGTCACCAAACGAACCCTAGGTCGCCAAAAACAGCTCCCAGGTTTCCATTTGGCCAGTGAGAACACACCCTTTGGCTTCTCTCTTGAATCTCTATTGAGATGCTCTTCGTTTCGTCTCAATCAGAGTTATCGTTGGGACTTTATGATAGAAACCGTGAAGACTCGTTTCCCGAATGAAGTTCATGGTTATTGTATAAACGGCAACGGTTATCTCAACACCTCAGTTTTCAAAGCTACACGAGGAGTGCGAACTTCCTTGCTAAATCGACGTCGTATAATTAAACGGTCTTTCGAAGAAATTGTAAAAACGTTTAAGTCGAAATACGGCCCAAAGATGGCTAGAACGCGGCTAAAGACCCACTTGCGATATCTTAAAAAAATAGATCCCATAATTGTAATGACGTTGTATCTTTACTCGCAGAAAAGGATAAATCTCGCGAAATCGAAAGATAAATGTCAAGTTTCCAAGATAATGATGAAGATCGAAATAAAAAGGAATATTTCCGTGAAGCGATAAACTGGGCCTAGGGGCAAAAAAGGAAAGGGGAACCGATCCAGAAGGCATATAAGGGGAGCTGAAGCTAATGGCGCAGGGATCCGGAGATTTAGACCTAGAGAAGCTCTGTTAGCTTATAAGAACTTAGAACTTAAGTGGCTAGAAGGACAAAGTTATACTCAGACGTTTCTCCTTCTTTGTTCGACTATTCTGATTTCCTTAGACTCTACAACTCATTGCACTTATAAACCCTATGCTTTATTCTCAACAAGCTCGGTTTCTATGACAAGCTCCGGCAGTTCGATCTCTTGGTCCACTCTTTTAATTGAACTACGTCCGACTTGATCCTTGAAAAGGATAAATAGGCATCCTTTCTTAAGGTCCAGTCCCAAATCTTTCAAAGCTTTTTCGTCTATTGCAAAGCGACTTGCAGCCATATATGTTTCTCTCTACATAGGTGGTAGAGCTAGCAAACTTAGTCTCGTTTTACTGCTTGTGTTATACGAATTCCTCTGTGATCCCGTGTGCAGACAAGCTTCATGTACGCTTTTGTCTCTGGAGCGCTCGTACGCAAATTCGAAATAAAGATCTATGTTTTTCTAAATTTGTTTTGTTATCTTTTCATGTTTTCCAAGTTTACTCGATTACTTGTCGTTCGCTTTCGCAGAGAATCCGGGACCTTAGGGAAAGTTAGGGTTTCTTGACTTTCCTTAATTTACGGAAATCGACAGTGTGAATTTTGGTTCCCAGAGTGTGGCGCTAGAAGGAGGGGGGGGGGGGGTATGGATTACTCTAACTCATGGCCACAAAACGCTTGATCGAAACGATGTTTGGAAATAAGAAAGACAATACCGCAGGTCACAACAACGCCAGTAAAACAACTCCTCCCATCGCCAACGCTTATGCAAACGCCGCAGCACTCGAAAAATCGAAAACCTAGTCACGACTTTTTGTCACAGGCGGAGCACCAAACGAGCTCGCGATTTCTCTCACTAAACAGAAAGGGCAACGATAGAATCTATCAAACCCCGTAAAGTTTGTCTCATTACCGTGTTGGAAAAATCTCAGCGGATAAGGGTTCAACAAAAAGACGTTTTTTGAAAACTTTTTGGAAAAATAAAACTTGCTCTACCAGAAATTGGGGAGAAACCCTAGATTACTCACGGAGAAAGGAAGCACAACAAATCGGGTGCACAACCCCTACTGTTGTACTTCGTCCGAACAATTTTTGAAGAAACGAAGTTGATCTCTATTGAATCACTCAGAAGCCTAAAACGGCTGGTGAAAACTAAACTAAGGAAAACGAGACCCTCACTGCTAAAACGTTTTCTGAAACCTAAAATTTCGTGAAAAGTCAAGCTTCGATTCTAAGTGACATATTCAGTGAATTCTCGATGATTGTCACTTAAACATACTTTGGAAAAACTACTCAAAATCCCCTCGGATAAATCATGCGGAAGCGAGAAAATATTCGATTTAGTTGACTCCCGGTAATTAAGCTCATCATAGACAAAGTTTCAAGGCTAAAACCCAGAAATAAAATTTGGGAAACAACCACAAAACGTGAGTTTTCCAAAAAAATGGCTCTCGTACAGCCAAACTCGAAAACACGCTTACATAACAACTTTTGTAAAATGAAATTCAACAACATTTTATGAAACAGCTTTTGTAAATTAAACTCATGACATTTCGTGGAGTAACTTTAGTAAAATTAAAGCTCAACAACATTTTCCGAAACAACTTTCGTAAAATCAAACGTTACAATATTTTATGGAACATCATTTGCAAAGTGAAACGAGTTAACATTCTATGATACAAATTTTGTAGAAATGTTTTGAAAACATTTACGAAACGGCCGCACCAGCATACCATCAACACTCGAATCGGAGCAGTCCAACTCGCCGAACGGGCAAGTTGGACCGAACGAGCCGTCCAACTCACCCGTTCGGAATGTTGGACCGAACGACCAGTCCTTTGGATCACATGTTCGTTCTCCTTTAAATCCCGATTTAAACGCTTTTCTCTTTGTCTCAATCGGAGTTTCTGTTGAGATTTTACGATTAAAACAAGTTGGACACACACCGTCCAATTCTCCCCGATGGCGAGTTGGATTTATTCCTTCCAACTCGCCTCATGGCGAGTTGGGCAAGCCTGATGAGATTCTCCTTTGTGTTATCTTTCGAACCTTGATCAAAAATCTTTCCATTTCATATCAATCGGAGTTTCCTTTGAGATTTTACGACAAAAACAAGTAATACCTGCCCAAACTCCTAGGCTTGCTCCTACTTGCCCTTTTGGGCATCCTTCTCACCCTCTTGGGATTCCTACTCTCCCTTACCTCTATATTTTCATTCTCCTTCAAATCTCGATCGAAACATCTCTTGTTTAGTCTCGATTGGAGTTACCATTGGAACCTTACGACAAAAAACGAAAAGACTTGTTTTCTCGTATGAATTCGAATTGATCGTATAAAACGGAAACGGTTAACTTAAATCCTTAGCCACCTCAACTATACGAGTAATTTTAACCTTTTTTATAAAAATTTACATCGTATCTAAGGTACTCTTTTGAAGAAATCATAAAAACGTTTAAGCCAAAAAACAACCATAAAAGGTGTAAAACACGACTAAAAGCCCACTTACGATTCTTGACGAAATCGAGCCCAATGATATTTTGACAGTATATCTTTTATTTCCGAGAGAAGATAAAAATCAAGTTCGGAAGATAAATGTCAAGTTTTAAAGGATAAAAACCAATAGCGAAAAATATGGATCGACGAACCAAAACTGCAAGACAGGTTCGAGCCTAAACGCAGCCCAGAAGAAGTGGAAGGGGAAATGAGCAGCCGAAACGGAGAAGAGGTGAACCCAAACTTTCGACAAAACTAAGGCATGTCCTACTTGGAAGTTTTTTAAATAAGACTTGAAATTTTCGTAGGAAGGTACTAAGAAATAAAAACGCTTCAGAGATCACCCTAAAATTGTAAAGAACTTCGGATCTAGAAGAATAGTCTAGCGAGCTAGGTCTGAAGCATTTTCCTGTCTCAGTCTATTGTTTTTGACTGTTCAGGCATATCTTGCAAACCAATCTAAACTCTCGGAAAACCAATAAATGATCGCCATGCATACTCAAGAACATTTTATACTGAAGAACCTACGGGAAAACAATATCAGTGTCATGAAAAACGACTTCGAAATGCGGAGAAGAGAATGAGGAAAACACATTCCTCGTTCGCAAATATCACGAGTAATTTGCAAGAGATCTTCTCAATTTACACCTTTGTTATTCACTCCTCGTAAAACTTACGCGAAACATCCTTCGCACAGCCACACCAAGTTATGCGAAGGAACTTCCGGAAACAAACATAGCAAGTTTTACGGAGAAGTGTTTTGGACGATTTACATATAGCTAAAAACAAAATCATATGACTCGTCTCTCAACGAAGAAACTAAAATTTTAACTCTTCGCACTACGATTTTACATATCACATTCTTTAGCCATGTGGCTCGCTGACTTTGGCCTCCCATCTCCCTCGGTTCTGTTCGAGCATGCAATCATCTCGCACGGGTTCTTTATCGAGCCCCTTAGGTTTTCTCTTCATCATACAAAAACAAAACAATTTTTTGTACGACTATAGGAAACATTATACGAAACATTCCTCTTTTAACCGGTACCTAAAGTGGAAAATCGTTTCTAACACCGTCGGCCATCTTAGCACGGAAAACTCCGACTTGAACCATTAATCTCGACAAACGCTCTTTTCCGCTCAGCCATTTACGCCTTCCCATAAAAGTCTGATTTTCAGAGACTTTGGTGATTCTGGAGATTTTAGAAATGCAGAACTGCGCAGATGCGTCAGATTTTTAGATACGGCTGGAGACCTTCCCACGGTGAGATTGAGCTGATATTTGGACATAAGATAGAGATTTGAGTTAGCTTTCGAATTCCACCGGTTTGAGGTCTATCAGACGGTTATATTTAAACTTATGACCGATTTACTGAAGCATGGTTGTCTGCCTCGTGAGAGGAAGCTGTCGAGAAGATGAATGAGTGTCGATCGACGGCACAGCCTTTGGTGGCGATCGACGGTGATCCCAGAAGACAGGCCCAACTTGTTTTATGGCCGACTTAAGCCCAGAAGCCATCAAAAATTACCAAAATACCGATGGACGACCTAAAATCATATTTATATGTTTCTAGGGTTAGTAGAGAAGGGAGGAACTCCTTCATAGTCCTCCTGGAACTCCTTTGGTTCTTTATTTTATTTCTATTCTATATCTATTTTATTCATGAATTATTTTTGTGACAAAGATCATGTCTGAGTAGATATCTTGTTAGGTTTAGGGTTTATTAATGGTAATGATGGATTTGCCAAACAATAGAATTTCTAGGGTGATTATTAGATCTATCAATAGAATTGTGTTTATTGCTTGTCTTCTAGAGTAGCTAACTAGAACCCTAATCATAGGATAGTTAGGCGCAAGTCAGTGCATGGTCTACTACCAGAATTAATCATGTTGAGCTAGGTTGCCATAAACAAAAGAGAGTTGATTTAGTTAATTTAGTGAACTTATCAAATTAGGGCATAAAGCTTGAATCAATAGGCCGTCGATCGATGCAGGATCATTGCCATCGATCAACGGTCATTATGTGTCAACAAGCGAGAGCTGAGACATTGAACTTAGTCAATAGATTAGACTCGCAACGAGAGCTGGTCGTCTTTTACATTAGATAACGAGTTCTATGCTTAAGACCTTTATCTTCTATCCTCTATAATCCACCTGCCTGAAACCCTAGACCTAGCTATTTATAATTATTATTTACTTACCAATCAATCTATTATCTGCTATAGTCATTTATTGCTTATTAATCAATTTGCCTCGCTTAATCGCGAATGTATTGAGTTTATTGTGTGCCTACGTTCCCTAAATACTATAATTTGACCTCTCTTGGCAAGAGTAGTTTATAGGGTTAATTTTATATAGTTTGCATTAAAATACATAAAAAACCTCCTATCAAATTTGGCACCGTTGTGGGGGGGGGGGGGGGAGCAAGGATTCGCCATTAGACTCAACTGTTTGATTTAGTCTAGGTATTTTTCTATATTAGTTTACTTACATAAAAAAAAAAATTCTTGTGTTTCAAGTACATACTAGTACCAAGAAGCAATGAGGAGAGGATGTTTGTGTTCTTCAAAAAAGGAACCTGCTGTTTCACGCATGATCCATAAGTGTACGAGGGCAGTCGACACCCTCCAAGAAGTGATCGCTATCAAAGAGAAGCGAGCATCGATCGACACCAATACTTCACCATCGATCGATACTAACATCATGACATTGATCGACACCCACACTTCGCCGTCGATCGATACTACTCGTGAGAAGACAAAGATAATTGAAGTTCTTATACTTAAGGCTGATGAGAACGGGATCTTACGAGACGAAGATGGTCGCCCATGCAACAATATAGGACAATTGATTAATGCACAAGGAGCTGTGATCCCTGATGTCATTGCTGTTGCTGAGATACATGACTTCCAGGTGAGCCGTGAATGGTATAATTGGGTAGCTCATAACTCTTTTCAGGGTCTGCCTCATGAAGATCCGAAGGAACACATCGAAGAAATTGTGGATCTAGTCTCAAGAAGCGAGAAAAATGAAATGTCTGAATACCACATTCTCTGCAAGATCTTCCTCTATTCTATCTCTGGGAATGCTTTTAGTTGGTTTAGTCGACTGGAACCACGATCTCTGACTCACTGGGATTATATTGAAAGACAATTCCTTTATGAATTTCTCGATGAAGCTGCAGTAGCTCGAGAAAAAGAGATCAATGATAAATGAGAAAGATTCTTGAAATTTGGCAAATTAAGAAAGAAGACAAGATTCCATGACAGCTTCTCGAGTACATAGCAATGGGTATTAAGTTTCGTGGATCTGAGCCGAGCAGAGCAGAAGAAGCTGATCTTATTGATCCGACCTCGGCATCGATCGAAACTAAGATCCCAACGTCGGTCGTCCCTAAGACCTCAGCATCGATCGACTAACCCTGGTTATCGATTGACACCACTCGACATCCATGAAAGATCGAGTAATCTTCAGGACATTGCAGACTCGACACTAGAGAGCACCGATGTATCAAGTTGTTATCATGCTCCAGATGTAGACAGAGAAATCACCATGGGAGATCTTTTGGAGGTAGAGGATAGAGAACAACTTGGGTATTTGGATTCGATTAGGAAAGTCAATTTGGAAGACTTCTTAAAGCTGGAGGAAAAGCTTGAAGATATGGATCAGGGCTTGGATATGAAGCTTGATGGAGATCAACACACTTCGGGAATAGATCTAGAGGCTTCACCAAAGGTTAACATCTATCGACACCCACCTAATGATATCGATCGACACCCACCAGATGTTATCGATCGACACCCACCAGATGTTATCGATCGACACCGCCCATCCGACATTAATCGACACTCCTTGTTGGAAGAACAGTCAGATTAAATGATTGAACCAGGACCAATTGAGGAGAGAATTCAAGTGTCCAAGACCTCACATCTTGCTGTCCCTAAACATCAGAGACAACCTATCTACACAGAAGAAGCTGATGGCTTTCACAAAAGAGTGAAGAGGATACATGATCCTGTGAAGGTTGTGGTTCCATGCGCTGTATTTGAATTTGATTCTCCTATTCCATCAGATGGAAGTGTGCATATGGATCCCTACGTTGAGGGATTTGATGATCCTCTTTATGCAGTAGTTTCTCTGAGAGTATTGAAGAATGAAGGTGACGTTGACCAAGGACCATCGGTCGCAGCACCAATCGACACCATCATTAGTGAATCAATTGACGCCACTATTGGAGCATCGATTGATATCAAACTAGAGCGTTGATCGACACTGATCATGGATCAGAGCAGAATAAGTTTGAAGTATCTCATAATCTATTCGATGGAGTCACAACGAGATTAGACAAGTCTGGGGGAAGGAGCATAAAGAAGTAGGAGAAGACGAAGAGGAACTGGAAGAAGAGGAAAAGAACCAAGGGTGGTTCTGAATTGTAATTGATTCCCCACTTCTCATATGGTGTCAGGAAATACAGAGTGCACAACAGATGCTTCTCGCAGCCATTTGCAAAGATTCTAACACTCATTATTGCTGAGATGATAGACAAAGGAGAAAAGTCAATGGAGGCTTTCACAAAAAGGGTGATGAAGCTGAAGATATCGGATATTGGGATTTGTTTTTGAGCAAGTCCCCAATCTCACCAGAACAGAATAAGAATTCCAAAACGTCAAGCTAAAGACTATAACCAAGCGCTGAGTGGGAGACTACCCACTGTTTAGTAAGTTTTAAATTTTATTGTACTTTAGTTTATTACTGATTTTTTTAGTTTTTGCTTTATTTCAGCTTAAAAAAGATACGAGGAAGACAGTCTGCACAGAGCACCGACCGACAATTGATCACTGTCGATCGACAGAGTAACCCGAGTATTGATCGATCGCCACTTAATTGTGTCGATCGACGGTCACAATCAACAAGAAGGTATATAATTTTTCCTTGTTAAAATTTGGTCCTTATGATTTATTTTCTTCACCAATCTCAGACTGTATAACACTGGTGTTAGTGTTTTTTTTAAGTCTGGGGAGGTATTACTGATATTGTGTTCTATTTGGAGTAGTATTTTCTATAACAGAAAATAAAATAAAAAGAGCATAGTATAAACTTTCAGGTGTACCATCGATCGACCATGAATCATGAACATCTGTCGACACCATCCATCTGCCATCGATCGACACACTTTTAAAAAATCAGGTATCGAGTTTCTCTCGTAAGCTATTTACTTATGATTTGTTTTTTTTCTAACCAATTCGGGACGAATTACACTTGGGACAGTGTAAATTAAGTCTGGGGGAGGTTCCCTGATGCTATTTGATTTGTTTTGAGTCTTATTTACTATATATATAAGTTTTTCAAAAAGTTTTATTGAGTCAAGAAGGAGAGTATGATCAAAATTTATTATTGACTAACCACACTTTAGCACCATTCTTAGAAGGTTGTTTACAGAGATTACTAGAGATACCAAGCCGCTATATCACACTTGCTTAGAAAGTTTGAAGGAACCGAAGCTGATTTCCAACACTAATCCTGACATTATTTGCTTGCTTTGGGGCTTGGTATACACTTGATCGGATTCCTTTTGCAAGTGTGAAAGGTAAAAGTCTGTGTGCTTCTGATTCCCTCTCTCTCCCCTTCAGATAAAAAGGATCGAACATGAGTTGGTGGCTACAACCATTAAAGCTTGATTCATATAATTCTAGAAAGAGATAAAGATCAAAAAGAAGTAAACATGATCTGTTGGCAAAAACCATTAAGGCTTGATTCATGGAAGCATATCCAAATATTTCAGTCAATTAAAAATAATAATATGATACCCTCAAAAGAAGGAAGATATTTACTAGGAAAAAGTGTAAAGAGAGAGAGGAAAGAAATAGGAGAAGAGTACATGTGTGTTCATATACTTTCAGAGGTAAGAGTCCATTTGTCCTTTGGTAGATACTCCCAAGGTAAAGCCTGCACTTTTATTTTATGCAAAGAAATGAAACCAGCAGAGGGGCGAGTAAGACTAGTATTTGTTAAGTTGTTGGTAGAATGGATGTTGTTGATAAGATATATAAAGTTTCTTTGTGATTGACTTGATAGGATGTTGTTGCAAAAAATTAAGGTGACAGTTATACTTAGATATTATGTGAGTCTTCGCTTTTTAAAACCTCTTTCACAGGCTTTGTTTGCTTGAGGACGAGCAAAAGGTTAAGTCTGGGGGAGTTGATAGGGTCTGATATTTACCACTATTGTGATATGATATCATCCCTATTTAGAGTCTATTATATGTGTTTAGAGTATGTTTTAGAGTATTTTCAGGTTCAGGTACGTTCTGGAGAACTTTGGTGATTCTGGAGCTTTTAGAGATGCAGAACTGCGCAGATGCGTCAGATGTTTAGCTATGGATGGAGACCTTCCCACGGTGCGATTGAGCTGATATTTTGACATTAGATATAAGGGAGGAAGTCATACAGAGTCCTCCTGGAACTCCTTTGGTTCTTTATTTGATTTCTATTATATATATATTTTATTCATCTACGATTTCTTTGACAAAGATCATGTATGAGTAGATCTCATGTTGGGTTTAGGGTTTATTAATGGTATTGATGGATTAGCCAAACAATAGAATTGCTAGGGAGATTATTATATCTATCAATAGAACGTATTTATTGCTTGTATTCTAGAGTAGCTAACTAGAACCCTTGATCATAGGATAGTTAGGCCTAAGCGAGAGCATCGTCTACTACCAGAACTGAGCATGTTGAGCTAGGTTGCTAGAAACAAACGAGAGTTGATTTAGTGAACTTATAGAATTAGATCGTAAAGCTTGACTCAAGAGACCATCTATCGATGCAGGGTCATTTCCATGGATTGACAGTCATTCCTTGTCAACAATCGAGAGATGAGACATCAAACTTTTTCAATAGGTTAGACTCGTAACGAGAGTTGGTCGTATTTTACATTAGATATCGAGTTCTATGATTAATACCCTTAGCTTCTATCCTCTATAATCCACTTTCCCGAAAACCTAAATCTAGCTATTTATTATTATTGTTTACTTACCAGTCACTCAATTATCTGATATAGTCATTTACTTCTTATTAATCTATTTTCCTAGCTTAATCGCGACTGTATTGATTTTATTGTTTGTCGACACTCCCCGTGGATTCGATCCCTAAATACTGCAATTTGACCTCTCTTGGCAAGAGCAGTTCATAGGGTTAATTTGATAGAGTTTGCATTGAAATACATAAAAACCCTCCTGTCAGCCATATGGGGACCAGACCTCACCAAGTCCGGCTCGCCATATGGCGACCTTAACTGTCCAAGTCTGGGTCGCCATATGGCGACCCGACCTCACCTAGTCCGGGTCGCCATATGGCGACCAAACCTCTCCAAGTCTGGGTGGCCATATGGCGACCTGACCTCTCAGAGCCTGGGTCGACGTATGGTGAGCTGTGTTTCTTCTTTGTATTCTTGTTCGAGTCATGATTGGAATGCTTTTCGTTTCATCTCAATCGAAGTCTCCGTTGAGGTTTTATGGATAAATCGATTAAGGATCTTCAAACAAACCCTCATTAGTCAAATATGGCTACCAGGTCGCCATATGGCGAGTGAGACCACACCCTTGGGTTCTCTCTCAAGTCTCGATCGAAATGCTCCTCGTTTCATCTCGATCGGAGTTATCGTTGGAACTTTTACGATAAAAACCGCGAAGGCTAATTTTCCCGGATAAAGTTCATGGTTATCGTATAAACGGCAACGATTAACTCAACACCACAGTTTTCTAAACTATACAAAAAGTGTGAACTTCCTAGCTAAAGCGACGTCGTCATATCATTAAACACTCTTTCGAAGAGATCACAAGAACGTTTAAGTCGAAATGCGGTCCAAAGAGGCCCAGAACACGGCTGAAGACCCATTTGCGATTTCATACAAATCAGGCCCGGTAATGTTATGATGGTGTATCTTTACTTGCAGAAGAAGATGAATCTCGCGGAATCGGAAGATAAATGTCAAGTTTCCAAGATAATGACGAAGATGGGGATAAAAAAGGGAATATTCTCGAAGTGATAAACTTGGCTCAGGGCAGGAAGGAAAACACCAAACAGACTTGAAAAGGACCATATAAGAGAAGAAGAGAGGAGAGACAAAGGAAGAACTTTTTTTAGCGTTCACAGCAAACTTAGAGCAATAGACAGTTACTTTTGTTTTTGTTATCGAGCTGCGTTTTGATTAGTTTTTCGTAGTCGGGTTGCTAGAACTAAGGATCTCACCAACAGCTTTTGTAGCCAAGGCTCGTTACCCTCTTGTATGATAGCTCATACGCAATTACAGAATAAGAACCTCTTTGCTCTCTTTCTCTTTCAAAATTTACTTATCATATTTTTACCGTCAATCTCTTTCTTAAATTTTATTGGATTTTTGGCGTTTGGGTTAAAGCAAATTGTCTGGGATCTCCCCGGAGAGTCATGTTTTCTTGACTTCCTAAGTTTACAGAAATCGACGGTGTAAATTCCGGTTCCCAGAACAGTTAACTCAACACCACAGTTGTCTAAACTGCACGAGGAGTGTGAACTTCCTCGCTAAATCGACGTCATATCATTAAACGTTCTTTCAAAGAAATCTTAGAACCGTTTAAGTCAAAATACTGTCCAAAGATTCCTAGAACACAACTAAAGACCCACTTGCGGTTTCATACAAAATTGAGCCCAACAATGTTATGAAGGTGTATCTTTACTCGCAGAAGAAGATAAATCTCGCGAAATCGAAAGCTAAATGTCATGTTCCCACGATAATGATGAAGATCGAGATAAAAAAGAATATTTCTGCGAAGCGATAAATTGGACCTTGGAGCAAAAAAAGGAAAGAAGAACCGACCCATAAGGCATATATAAGGGGAGCAAAAGCTAAAGGCGCAGGGATCCGGAGATTTAGACCTAGAGAAGCTCTGTAAGCTCGGAAGAACTTAGAACTTAGGTTGCTAGAAGGACAAAGTTATACTCAGACGGTTCTCCATCTTTTTCTGATTATTCTGATTTCCTTAGACTCGAGAACTCATTGAACTAAGAAACCCTAAGCTTTATTATCGACAAGCTCGGTTTCTATGACTGGCAGTTGATTACCAGAAGAACTTGCTCTGGCAGTTCGATCTCTTGGTCCACTCTTTTAATTTAAATACGTCTGACTTGTTCCTTTAAAGGGGTTTGTAGGCAGCCTTTCTTAAGGTCCAGTCCCAAATCCTTCAAACCTTTTCGTCTTTTTCGTATATTGCAAAGTGAGTTGCAGCCACATAGGTTTCTCTCGACATAGGTGGTAGAGCTAGCAAACTTAGTCTCGTTTTACTGCTTGTGTTATAAGAATTCCTTTGTGATCTCGTTTCGAGACAAGCTTCATGTACGCTTTTGTCTTTGGAGCGCTCGTACGAAATTAGAAATAAAGATCTATTGTTTTCTAAATTCGTTTTGTTATATTTTCATGTTTTCCAAGTTTACTCGATTACTTGTCATTGGCTCTCGCAGAGAATCCGGAACCTTAGGAAAAGTTAGGGTTTCTTGACTTTCCTTAATTTACGGAAATCGACGGTGTGAATTTTGGTTCCCACAGCGAGTAAAAGGAAAGATCATCGTTCGACGGTGAAATCAGAAGGAAGTGTGAATGAGATTTGATATTTTCACCAAGCTAATTAAACCAGCTATCGCATGCGTCTAACAACCTAGTTCAATGGAGTCTATTCTAGCACAAACCCTACTCTCGTAGTCGTCCATATCCTACTTTCGAGATCCTCGTTAGCTACTTTAGAATGCAAGCATTAAGCACAAATCAATTGATGGATATTAACTTAGCCTAGCAATCTTACTTTTGGGATAATCCATGATTGCCATAATTCAACAATAAATCTAGTTGATGAATACTCAGACATAATTAAAGTAAGAACAGTAGTCTGAATATAATGCATAGATAAATACTAGGATTCCAATACAAATCTCCCTCAGGAGTTATGAATGTTCTTCCCTAGAAACCTTAAGACTATAATAGAAAACTAATCTCTCTTTTCTTAACTCTCTCCAACTCTCCACACTCTTTTGTGTGTAATACATAAAGCATAAATATAAGACCCTACAATCTAGGTCAAAACTCGTCCAGAGTATCTTCGTCATTTGTCTCTAACTTGGGCTTCAGATCGGCTGTTTGTGAATTGATTATCGATCGATGGAAAGTGTGCAACATCGATTGATCTTAGGAGTATCGATCAAAGGACATATGGACTCTTACCCCTGCAAGTATCTAAGCACAAAGGGAGTCTTCTCTGATCCCTTTCCTCTCTCACTTCTCATTTCTCTCAATAATTGTCTCACTTCTTTTGAGGGTATCATTTTTTTTTTTTAATTGACTGAGATATTTGGACATGCTTCCATGAATCCAGCCCTAATGGTTTTTGCCACCAGATCCTGTTCAGTTCTTTTTGACATTTATCTCTTTCTAGAATCATATGAATCAAGCTTTAATGGTTGTAGCCACCAAATCATGTTCGACTCCTTTTTTAATCTGAAGGGGAGAGAGAGGGGAATAAGAAGAAATCAAACTTTTCCTTCCAGACTTGCAGAAGGAATCCGATCCAGTGTATACCAAGTCCCAAAGCAAGATAATAATTTCAGGATTAGTGTTGGAAATCAGTTTGGGTTCCTTCAAACTTTCTAAGCAAGTGTGATATAGTGGCAGGATGATCCACTTTGGTATCTCTAGTAATCTCTGCAAATAACCTTGTGGTGTATTGGTCATGTCTATGCCTAAACAATAGCAGAACTATATAAACTAGGTCAAAACTCATTCACGGGCATTCTTTTTATTCGTCTTGACTTGGGCATGGAGTCGGCCAATACTCGGAGAGTGGGCCGTCGATCGACAGCAAAGATGCTCCATCGATCGAATATCATGCTTGACTTTGGCTCGTAATTAGCTGAATGAGAACAGCTATTGGATATCTCTTCTGAATGCTCTATCAACCTCCATAATCTCCATATGCTGGATATCAAGCTCCATAATAGGGCCTGATATTTACCATTATTTTGCCAGGATATCAGCACTATTTAGAGTATATTATATGTGTTTGGAGTATGTTTTAGAGTACTTTCAGGTTCAGGTACCTTCTGGATAACTTTGGTGATTATGGAGCTTTAGAGATGCGGAACAACGCAGATGCGTAAGATGTTTAGCTATGGATGGAGACCTTCCCACGGTGAAATTGAGCTGATAGTTTGACAGAATATAGAGATTTGAGTTAGCTTTCCAATTCCACCAGTTTGAGGTCCAATTTACTGAAGAGTGGTCTAAAGGTATGCCCAATTTACTGAAGAGTGGTATGTCTTCCTTGCGAGAGGAAGCTGTCGGGAAGATGAATGAGTGCCGATCGACGGAACAGCCTTGGTGTCGATCGATGGTGATCCCAGAAGACAGGTCCAAATTTTTTTATGGCCGACTTAAGCCCATAAGACACCACAATTTACCATAATACCCCTGGACGAGTTTTGACCTAATTTATATAGTTTTCTAAGCCATTGTTGACGGCTAAGCTTTCTTTTATTCTTTGTCTTAATTTTTGGAGAGAAGATCAATTCTACTTCAGAGATTGATTGGAACTTCTTTGGTTTTTTATTGATTTCTATATCTATTATTTATTCAGATTATGTTTTGTGTTATTGCTTCCATGTGTAAGCAATCATTTTGTTAGGTTTAGGGATTTCATGTTCTTAATGTCAAAGTGATAGTCATAGGATTGCTAGGTTATCTATAGATCTCTACACCAGGGTGGCTTGTAATACTAGGATCTAGCGTAGTGTAATAGCATGAGAGTGTGACTGATTGCTTGAACCTAGAATCATATGACTACTAAGAGGCACGAGAGTGCAATTAATTAACAAAACCCGAGCCCTGTGTGTATTAGATATCTAGGCGCATACGAGAGTTGGTCTAGGATATAGTTGAACTTTATTGATATGTGTGTTAATGCTTGTCTGAGGTCATATCGATCGATACCCAAGCATTAGTATCGATCGACGCTCGATCCTTGTTTGCATGCGAGAGCTGGAACATAGAACTTAGGCATCTGATTTGCAATTGCATGCGAGAGATGGATTACTTGCTTATGGAATTCGAGTTCTAGAATTTGATCTATAAAACCCTTAGCATCCTTGATTTGTGTTTTGAATATATTGATTGATAAATCCTTAGACCTAGCTATTTCATCTTATTGTTATCAAACCAATCACCTGCTTACTTGTTTCCTATTACTTCTTTAATAAACTGTTTGCCTAGCTTAATCTAAACATCTAGAGTCTATTGTGTGCCCACGCTCCATGTGGATGCGATCCCTAAGTACTACAACTTAACCTCTTATTCGAGAGAGTAAAACGTAGCTTATAGGGTTAATTGGAGAGTGCATAATAAAAGCTACATCAAATTTGGCGCCGTTGCCGGGGAGCGAGGATCGCCATATGACTTGATTAATAGGTTTAGTCTAGGTTATTATTTTCTGTTTCAGTTAATTACATAAATTTTTCCTCGTCTTTTAGGTCCATGCAGAGCAGTACCAGGAGCAACAAGGAAAAAGACTTACTTTTCTCAGACCCAGTAGCTATTGAACGCACCATCCGTAGAGAGAAACGTCTAGAATCGATCGACAACAACACTTCGACGTCAATTGACACCACTCTTGGACGAACATCGATTGACACTTCTACTGTACCATCGATCAACAGTAACAGGTGAGTAGAGATGGTTGCGTCACTTATTCTGAATAGGGATGGGAATGTAGACATGCATGACCCTGAGGGTTATCTGTGTAATGCAGAAGGTCAGAAATTAGATGCACAGGGGGCTATAATCTCTGAGCATCGATCGATATAAAAGTTGATTAGGCCTACTCAATTCTATATTAACAGGTCTGCGATTTAACCTCGACAACTCCAAGGGTCAACGGCCAGATAAGACCTGCATACTTTACTCATGTGAGCGAGCACCCCTTTCATGGCCTTCCCCATGAAGATCCCATGGACCACATTGAAACACTAGAGGATTTTGTTTCTAGCATCGTGGAGCATGAAGAAACTAAAGACTATCTTCTATGAAAGTTATTAAAGTATTCTCTCTCTGGGAATGCACTTGTTTGGCTGAAACTTCTACCACCATGATCTCTCACTACCTGGGATGATGTCACGACTGCGTTTCTGACTAATTTTTTTGATGATGCAAATACCGAAGAGCTAAGGAATAAGATTTTGACATTCTCTCAGGGACCTACTGAAGGGTTTAGAAGCTCTTGGGAAAGATTTCGGGGGTACCAAAAAGACTGTGCACATCATGGTTTCATGGAGGTTCAACTGATGGGATTCTTCTCTAAAGGTATTGATACGCATTATCATATAATGTTGGATCAGGAAAGTGAAGGAAACTCTGTGACTAGGAATCTAAATAAAGTTAAGAGACTGATTCAGAACTTTATAACTAGCAACATTATTAGGAATATGGATACTCACATAATGCAGTCAAGTGTTACGAATAATGACAAGATCATTGAGGTCGAGGACAAAACTGATTTTGTACATGAAGTCTCGTTAGTAGAACATGGTGCAGAAGAGGACGAGAATTATATAGATGAAATCTGTTTTCAGGACCATATTTAGATGATGGATTCTATGATGGAACGAGCTATAGAAATTCAGTAGAAGATGAGTACATACTTAAATCTGAGGTTGGATTCTATCCACAAAGAGCTGAATGGAAAATTAGAAGGCATGAACACCCATGTCAGGATGCTAAACACCCATAATTTTCAGACAACATAAGCTGTGAAGAGGCAAGAAGTCTAGTTAAAGGGAAAGTTGGGGAGAGCAAGACACATCAGGTTGATGTCATCCTAGATAATTACTTTGGGGAAGTAATTGAGCATGAGAAGCTGGAAGAAGGTGCTTTTCTAGATGAAAGTTCTATGAACTTTGGCAGCTCGCACTGGTGTCGATCGACACCAACAGAAAATTATGTAGGAACGGTGAAAATTTAGAGCCACTCAGACTTCACTACACGACACCCGCTTCCTCCCAACCGGTACTGTGCTAAAACAGACTCTATCGATTGACACCAACAGGACAACATCGATTGACACCAACAGGCCAACATCGATCAACATCAACGGGCGACAAACGATCAAAGATAGAAGACGAGCATCGATCGACACACACGCATGTCAAGCCATAATGCACACTGCTCATCAGAAAGGCCAACAGTGACAACCAATCATCAGGATGTCAATGCACCAGAACAAAGGCAATTGATTCCAGCTGAAACCTCTTTCGTTGACAATATCAATCGACGGTACACACCATATATCGATCGACACGAGCTGGACGAAACATGAATCTGACATGGACAAGCAGGCTGCGAAAGAATGAAGTCCATAGAAGAGAGTGAGATCTAGAGAACCCTATGTTCCCAAACACCTCTGGAGAGAAGCTAACAAGGCTGAACATGTTGGATTTCAAAAGATATTGAAGAGGGTCCCTAAGGATATGTCTTTAGTGGATGCATATCACCAGTACAGACTTGGTAATTTCTTCAGAGATAGCAAGGAAACGAGTAAGGACATTGAGTTGCTGTTTAATATGGTCAGCCGTAAATCCAAGAAGACACTGAAGAAGGAACAAGATCCTGGGAAGTTTCTGATTCCCTGCTGTATACATGACACCAATTTCCCATACGCCCTCTGTGATACTGGATCTGCAGTAAGCATCATGGCCAAGGACACTACCGAACTGTTAGGATTAATGGTGGAACCTTCTCAAGATAGCTTCACTTTCGAAGATAACTCCAAGGTAAACTCAGCAGGCATGATCAAAAATGTAAAAGTAGAGATATGTGAATGCACTGTTCCTGTGGACTTTCATATTTTGGGAAGCAAATCAGGTCGAGAATCTTCTCTTATCTTTGGAAGAGCCTTAATGGCTAAAGTTGGGGCAGTTTGTGATTTCAAGAAGAATAAGATGCGCCTTATTAATGTTGATGAAAATGTCTTCTACAATCCTGTGGGAAAGACCAAAAGTGTGGGGTTTATTTCATGGATAGAGCCGTCTGAAGACCCAGCACATGCATCTGATTCAAACCGTGAAACCACATAACCAGCAGTAGTTTCGATCGACACTGGCCTAATTGCGTCGATCGTCACTCTCCATATTTTAGAACAACCTGTGATTGAAAAGCCTAAGTATGGGGGAAGGGCCAGGAAAAAGAAAAAGAAAAAAGAAAAAGAAGGTAGGTTCACATCATGGTTTCACGGAGGTTCAACTGCTGGGATTCTTCTCCAAAGGTGTGATGCGCAATATCATATAATGTTGGATCAGGCAAGTGAAGGGAACTTTGGGACTAGGAATACAGAGGAAGCTAAGAGCCTGATTCAGAATTTTGTGTCTAGCAACAGTATTTGGAAGATGGATACTCACAGAATGCAATCAGGTGTTACGAATAATGACAAAATTGATTTTGTACATGAAGTCTCGTTTATGGAACAGGCTGCAGAAGAGGACGAGAATCATATAAATGAAATTTGTTTTCAAGACATATTTTGAGGATGGAATATATGATGGAACGAGCCATAGAAATTACGTAGACGATGAGTGCATACTGAAACCTAAGATTGGATTATATCCCGAAAGAGCTGAATGGAAAATTAGGAGCCATGAACACCCATGTCAGGATGCTAAACATCCATAATTCTCATAAAACAGAAGCTGTTAAGAGGCTAGAAGCTCTAGTTAAAGAGAAGGCTGAGGAGAGCAAGAGGCATCAGGTTGTTGCCATCTAAGATAATGACTTTGGGGAAGCAATCGAACATGAGAAGCAGGAGGAAGGTGCTTTTCTTGTCAAAAGTTCTATAACCTTTGGCAGTTCACACTGGTGTCGATCGACACCATTAGATGAGCATGGATCGACACCCATAGAAGAGTACGTAGGAACGTAGAAAATTCAGAGCCACTCAGACTTCGCCACATGACACCGACTTCCTCCAAACCCGTATTGTGTTAAAACGGACTCCATCGATCGACACCAACAGGAAAACATCGATCGACATCAATGGGCGACAAAAGATTGACGACAGAATACGAGAATCGATCGACACACGCCCATATCAAGCCATAATGTACACCTCTCATCAGAAAGGCCAACAGTGACCACCAATCAGCAAGATGTCGATGCACCAGAACAAGGGCAATTGATTCCAGCTGAAATCTCTTTCGTTGACATTATCGATCGACGGTACACACCATATATCGATCGACACCAACTGGACGAACATGAATCTGCCATGGACAAGCAGACAGCAAAACAAAGAAGTCCAAAGAAGAGAGTGAGATCTAGAGAACCTTATATTCCCAAACACCTCAGGAGAGAAGCTAACAAGGCTGAACTTGATGGATTTCAAAAGAGAGTGAAGAGGGTCCCTAAGGATATGTCCTTAGGGACCCTCTTCACCTTACGGACATCTCAGGAGAGAAGCTAACAAGGCTGAACTTGATGGATTTCAAAAGAGAGTGAAGAGGGTCCCTAAGGATATGTCCTTCGAGGATGCATATCACCAGTACAGACTTGGTAATTTCATAAGATAGAGCAAGGAGACGGGTAAGGACATTGAGTTGCTTTTTAATATGGTCAGCCGTAAATCCAAGAAGACACTAAAGAAGAAACAAGATCATGGGAAGTTTCTGACTCCCTGTATACGTGACACCAATTTCCCATACGCCCTCTGAGATATTGGATCTTTGGTCAGCATCATGGCCAAGGACACTGTCGAACTGTTAGGATTAAAGGTGTAACCTTCTCAAGATAGCTTCACCTTCGCGGATAACTCCAAGGCAAACTCATCGGGCGTGATCAAGAATGTTAAAGTAGAGATAGGTGAATGCACTGTTCCGGTGGACTTTCATTTTTTGGGAAGCAAATCTGGTCGAGAATCTTCTCTTGTCTTTGGAAGAGCCTTTATGGCTACAGTAGGGGCAGTTTGTGTTCTCAAGAAGAATAAGATGCGCCTTACTAATGTTGATGAAAATGTCTTCTACGATCATGTGGGAAAGACCATAAGAGCTAGGTTTATTTCATGGATAGAGCCGTCTGAAGATCCAGCACATGCATCTGATTCAAACCGCAAAAATCACAGAACCAGCATCACGGTCGATCGAATCTTGCCTACTAGCGTCGATCGACACTCTCCAGATTTTAGGGCAACCTGTGATTGAAAAGCCTATGTCTAGGGGAAAGGCCAGGAAGAAGAAAAAGAAAAATAAGGTTGATACATATTTCTTGTCACCGGTTCCTTCGCGATGTTATGAGGGAAGTCTTGAGTATAGGATGTTCTTGATTGGAAGTATGCAACCTTTTACCAAGCTTAGGGTGCTATGGGATCCAGAGATGAAAGAAAAAGGGGAAGCTTCTGCAAGAGCTTTGATCAACATCATCAACAAAATGAGGAAGAGGGACACTGAGAGCTGTTCTGGAGCAAATCCTCCTTCTCATCCGGACTGAATCAGAGTTCCAAAACGTCGAGCTTAAGACTATTACCAAGCGTTGAGTGGGAGGCAACCCACTATTTATTATGTTTTTATTTAGGTTTTACATATACTACTATTTATTTTGAGTTTTATTATAGTTTTACAGCCTATTTGAGTCCACCATCGATCGACACCATGGAGGCACCATTGGTCGACGTTGAATCGCGACCATTAATCGACCACACATGCCTACCATCGATCGACACCCTCTTACAGAGAGAGAGGTATCAATTTTTCTATTTAAGCTATTTACTTATGATTTAATTTTTCCTAACCAATCCGGGACGAATTACGCTGGGGACAGTGTAATTTAAGTCTGGGGAGGTTCGCTAACACTATTTATTTGTAGTTTTTCACACTGACCTTGTGGCATTAAAATACTTAATGAACAAATAAGACGCTAAGCTAAGAATTTTACGATGGATCTACTTCTCCAAGAATTTAGTATAGAATTAAAAGACAAGAAAGGAGTGGAAAACAAAGTCGCAAATCACTTATCACGAATAAGAGTAGATGACCACATCCCTATAGATGATTTCTTACCCATAGGAAATGTCTACTTAGCAGAATCGACTTTTGTTGGTAGAGTCAGTTTGACACATGAAGTAGATTCGATCGACAACATCCTAAGCCCATCGAACGATAATAGTCGTGAAGCATCGATCGATTTGGTCCATACACCCTCGATTGGCGAAACATTTGAGAAGGACGATCAAATAATCATTCTTCGATTCCAAATGATTATTCTCATAGAGGTAGAAGTTTAAGTCGAGGTGTGTGTGCACTGAACACCACTGATAGACCTTGGTATACAGATATAGTAAACTATCTGGCATCCGAAGTAGAACCCGAACACTTCAAAGGATATCATAAAAAAAAAATTTGGGACAAATCCGAAGATATCACTGTGACGAACCTTATCTTTATAAACACTGTTCTGGCGTCATATACAGACGATGTGTTTCTGAAAGCGAAACTCTAGAAATTTTGTATCATTTTCATGGATCCGATTATGCCGAACATTTTGCTAGCTTTAAGACAGTGTCTAAAATTCTACAAGCAGGCTTTTGGTGGCCAACTATGTTTCTTGATGCTCAATCCTACGTAGCAAAATAAGATCCTTGCCAAAGAAGATGAAAAATCAGCAAGAGAAACGAAATGAAAAAAAATTCATGCTCAAAGTTGAAGTGTTTGATTGCTAGGGCATCGATTTCATAGGGCCTTTCCTTTCTTCACACAAAAATAAATACATATTTGTTGCCGTAGACTACGTATCCAAATGGGTCGAAGAAATAGCAACTCCAAAAAATGACGCTTCCGTAGTCGTTAAACGTTTTAAAAACATCATTTTTTCCTAGATTTGAAGTTCCTAGAGTAGTTATAAGCACATAGGTACCCAATTTATAAACAGAGTTCACCATCGAGTAGCCACACCCTATCGTTCCCAAACCAGCAGACAAGTAGAAGTATCCAACCGTTATATAAAATAAATCTTAGAAAAGACGGTAGGATCAACCCGAAAGGACTGGTCTCTGAAATTCGATGATGCACTGTGGGCATGCCGAATAGCATTTAAAACACAATTAGGAACTACCCCGTTCCACCTACTCTATGGAAAAGCATGCCATCTCCATGTAGAACATAGCGCATAAAGCTGCTTCGATGGTGCCGACTGACCTCTTAGACTTATGGATCGTGCCTAAATCAGTAAACTCCTTCTTTGTAGAGCCCAAAAATCCTCTCCTCATTGCTTCCTGGTACTAATATGTATGTACCGGAAACACAAGAAAGAAATTTATGTAAGTAAACCAATATAGAAAAATACCTAGACTAAATCAAACAAATTGAGTCTATGTGCGAATTCTTTATTCCCGGCAACGGCACTAAATTTGACAGGAGGGTTTTTATGTATTTCAATGCAAACTCTATCAAATTAACCCTACGACCTACTCTTTCCAAGAGAGGTCAAATTGAAGTATTTAGGGATTGAATCCACATGGAGCGTGGGTACACAATAAACTCAATACAGTCGCGATTAAGCAAGGCAAATAGATTAACAAGCAATAAATAAACTATAGCAGATAATAGATTAATTGGTAAGTAAGCAATATAATAAAAAGCTAGATCTAGGGTTTCAGGCAAGTGGATTATAGAGGATAAAACCTAAGGGTATTAATCATAGAACTCGATATCTAATGTAAAAGGCGACCAGCTCTCGCTGCGAGACTAATCTATTGACTATGTCCGATGTCTCAGCTCTCGTTTGTTGACACGGAATGACCATCGATCGATGGCAATGATCCTGCGTCGATCAACGGTCTCTTGAGTCAATCTTTATGACCTAATTCGATAAGTTCACTAAATTAACTAAATCAATTCTCGTTTGTTTCTAGCAACCTAGCTCAACAAGATTAATTATGGTAGTAGACCATGCTCTCGCTTGCGCGTAACTATCCTATGATCAGGGTTATAGTTAGCTACTCTAAAACACAAGCAATAAACACAATTCTATTGATAAATCTAATAATCAACCTAGCAATTATATTGTTTGGCTAATCCATCAACACCATTAATAAACTCTAAACCAAACAAGAGATCTACTCAGACATGATCTTTGTCACATAAATCATAAATGAATATAATAGATATAATATAAAACCAAAGGAATTCCAGGAGGAATCTGAAGGAGTTCCTCCCTTATCTCTTAACCCTAGAACAATGAATAAAAGAAAGCTCTCTAAAGCATTGCCATCAACATTGACTTAGAAAACATATAAATAAGGTATTAGGCCGTCCATGGGTATTCTAGTAATTTGTGGTAGCTTTTGGGCTTAAGTCGGCCATAAAAAAATTCCAGCTTGTCTTCTGGGATCACCGTCGATCGAATGCAAGGCTGTGCCGTCGATCACCACTCATTCATCTCTCGACATCTTCCTCTCGCGAGGTAGAGATACCACTCTCCAGTAAAATGGGCATCAGTTTAGCTGTACGATCCTGATTGACCTCAAACCGGTGGCATTAGAAATCTAACTTAAAGCTCTATATTCTTTAAAAATATCAGCTCAATCACACCGTGAGAATTTCTCCATCCATAGCTAAACATCTGACGTATCTGCGTAGTTCTGCATCTCCAAAAGCTCTAAAATCACTAAAGTTCTCCAGAACGTACCTGAACCTGAAAATACTCTAAAAAATTCTCCAGACACATAGAATAGTCTCTAAATAGGGCTGATATCGTGGCACAATAATGGTAAATATCAGGCCTATCAACTCCCCAAACTTAACTTTTTGCTTGTCCTCAAGCAAACAAACCTTTGAAAGAGGTTTTCAAAAGCGGAGACTCACATAATATCTAAGTACTAGAAAGAGACCCGTGCCTTGCACGGGGTAAATAATACTTCTTATGTTTCATAAAGTTAAATATTTTAGAAAAAAAATATCTTAAAAAGATATATTTTTATATTTTTAATTCATATTTTATCAAATAATAATGATTAATTGTAAATTTCAAAAAAAAATTATTTACTTTTATTGGATTTTTATTGGTTAAAGTTAATGGAGAAAAAATAATCATAAAAACTATGTATTTATTAGATGTTTTATTAATATGTGTGAAAAAATCTAAACTATGTAATATAATGAAATAGATGGAGTGGTATTTAGTATAATATATATTGGTCAAGGTACTTGATTTTAATTAACTTTATAAGTAGACAGTAGTTATAGTATATAAAATTTAGTGTTAATGAGAGTAATAACATTTTATAAAAAAAAAGAGTAATAACAAAAAGACAATAACCATGAAATCAAGAGGTTGAGGAGAACAAACTCATGATTAATTCTTAAATATTTTTATTTGTGATGTCTTCCTTTACCTTCTTGGCTGATTTAAATCCATGAATATTCCCTATCCTCATTTCTCCGTGATTTTTCATCTTGAATTCACGCCACCCTCCATAAACATGGTAAGCGGTATATTAGTATTACCAAAAATGTACAAAATTAATTGCGAAACAAATTATTGACCAACAATTAAGGTATTTTATAGTGATATAGATCTTAACGTAGGTAAAATATAATTTAGGAAACATGTAATAATTAAACTTTACCATCATCTTAAGTAAAAAAATATATCAAATTTATGAGAAGTTTCCTTTTTTATAAAGTGATATCAAATTTTCTTCGCAAAATCATGTTTCTTGAACAATACCTCAAATTTAAATATTGATTACGGTCAATTTAAAATTCATACAACCGGAAATGTCTTAACCGGTTCGTTAAAAAGGTGAACCATATTCATTTCTAAATTGTTGTGTTCAAGCCATATCATAAGCATTCCAACCTACATCGAAATTTGTTTTCTTAGAATTACACATACTAAGAACATATAGGGTAAAAATAACTCATTTTATCATTTTCACAAATTCATATTCAAACAGTAACTAAAAAGTGCTAAAGACACAATACAGACACAACCTTAAATGTTATATGATTGGATGAGTTTTGCAGAAGCCTCAACACTCATCGTTTGCAGACAACATACATACACAACCTTATACTGTACATGATTAAAATGCTACATGAATGAATGGGTTTTGCTGACTCTAATGTTCATATGGGCTCTTAGAGTTAAAGAATTTTAAAATAAAGGTCTAAGAACAGTACATCCCTTAACGTTTGAATAAACTCATGAACATATATGATGGAATGTGTTTTGCGGATAACTTTCCAAACATTGAGTAAAATGGAGCCTTATACACATCGATGAATCAGGGTTTGTTATTCATAAATTGACATATTTTTAAGTCTTGGACAGACAGAGAAGTATAATCATAATTAAAATGCTACTTAATCGTTATATCATAGAGAGCATACGTATAGTTTTAATTATTATTAATAATTTGTATAACCAATGGCATTCCTTGTAAATAGTCTAGTAATAGATGTCTTATTATAGCAACCAATTCCATTCTACCAACAACTTAGCAAATACTAACTTTACTCGCCTCTCTACTGATTTAATTTCTTTGCATAAAATAAATGTGTAGGCTTTACCTTGGGAGTATCGATCAAAGGACACATGGAATCTTACCTCTCCAAGTATCTGAGTACACATGTAGTCTTCTCTGATCCCTTTCCTCTCTATCTTCTCACTTCTCTTAGTCAATGTCTCCCTTCTTTTGATTGTATCATTTTATTTTTTTAATTGACTGAATTATTGGGACAGGCTTCCATGAACAAATCCTTAATGGTTTTTGCCACCATATCATGTTCACTTCTTTTGACCTTCATCTCTTTATCGAATCATATGAATCAAGCTTTAATGGGAGTAGCCACCAAATCCTGTTCGGCTCCTTTATTAATCTGAAGGGGAAATAGTGGGGAATCATAAGTACACATGACTTTACCTTCCAGACTTGAAAAAGGAATCTGATCCGTTGTATACAAAGCTCCAAAGTAAGCTGATAATGTCAGGAGTAGTGTTGGAAATCAGCTTTGGTTCCTTCAAACTTTCTAAGCAAGTGTGATATAGAGGTGGGAAGATCCACTTTGCTATCTCTAGTAATCTCTGCAAACAACCTTATAAGAATGGTGCTAAAGTGTGGTTAGTAAATAATAAATCTTGATCATAGTCTCCTTCTTGACTCAATTAAAGTTTTGGAAAACTTTTATATATATAGTAAATAAGACTCAAAGCAATTCAAATATTATCAGCGAACCTCCCACAAACTCAAATTACACTGTCCCAGATTGGTTAAGAAAAACCAAATCATAAGTAAATAGATTAAGAGAGAAACTCGATACCAAACTCTGTAAAAGAGTATCGATCGATGTCACGATGTTGATGTCGACCGATGGTCATGTTCCATAGTTGATCGATGTTGATTCTTCAAAATCGATCGATGGTACACTTGTAAGTTTCTACCCTTTTTTTTAGAATAAGTATAGAAAATAAAACTCAAAATGGAACACAATATCAGTTAACTCCCCCCCCCCCCCAAACTTTAACAACACTATCACCAGTGTTTTACAGTTTGAGACTGGTGAAGAAAATAAATTATAAGGACCAAATTTAACAAAGAAAAACGATATGTCTGTTTGTTGATGGTGACTGTCGATCGACCAATTTAAGTGGCTATCGATCGATACTAGGGTTACTCCGTCGATTAACAGTGATCAAGTGTCGGTCGATTCTCTATGCAGACTATCTTCCTCGTTTTTTTTAAAAAAAAATTGTAAACCTGCAATAATAAATAAAATCCAAAATTAGACTAATATAATCAAAAACTAATTAAAAACTTACTAAAAAGTGGGTTGCCTCCCACTCAGCGCTTGCTTATAGTCTTTAGCTTGACGTTTTGGAGTTCTGATTCAGTTATGATGAGATTGAGGACTTTCCCCAAAACAATTCCCAATATCCAGTATCTTTAGCTTCATCACCCTTTTTTTGAAAGTCTCCATAGATTATTCTCCATTGTCTATCATCTCAGCAATAAGGAGTCCTCGAAGTTTTTCAAATGGCTACGACAAGCATCTGCGGTGCACTCTGTATTTCCTGACACCATCTGAGAAGTGGGGAATCAATGATAACCGAGGACCTTCCTTTATCCTTTTTCTCTTCTTCCAATTCCTCCTGTTCTTTCCCCAGACTTGTTTGATCTCGTGGTGCCCCTATCAATAAGATTACGAAACACTTCAAACTCATTCTTCTCTGATCTGTGATGATTGTCGATCGAAGCTCTAGTGTTGATGTCGATCGATGTTCCAATGGTGGTCTCGATCGATGCTGCGACCGATGGTCCTTGGGCAACGTCACCTTCATACGTCAATACTCTCTGAGAAACAACTCTATGCTGAAGATCATGAAATACCTCAACATAGAGATCCATAGGCACACTTCCATCTGGTGGAATTGGAAATTCAACCTCAAAAACAGCACTGGGAATCACAAACTTCACATGGTCATGTACTATCTTCGCACTATCTGAAAACCAGTAGCTTTTTCTGTGCAAATAGGTGGTTGGGGATGTTCTGGGACAACAAGGTGTGAGCCCTTGAACTCGTGCATTATCTCCTCAATCAGCTCTGCTTCAATCATGTAACCTCAGAGTTCGCCCAATAATAATTGTCAATCGGGTGGGTGTCGATCGATGGTCTTGGTGGGTGTCGATCGATACTATCGGGTGGGTGCAAATCGATGCTAGATTTTGGTGAAGTCTTCAGATCTCTTTTCGAAGTGTTCTGATCATTATCAAGCTTCGGCTCTGAGTCCTGACACATATATTCAAACTATTCTTCTAGCTCCATAGTGGCTTTCCTTCTCGAATCCAGATCCCCAAATTGTTCTTTATCCTTTGGCTCCAAGAGATCTCCAATGGTGATTTTCTTTCTACATCCGGAGCATGATAACAACTTGATACATCGGTGCTCTATAGTGTCGTGTCTGCAATGTCCTAAACATAACTCCTTCTTTCATGGGTTTCAATAGATGTTGATCAACAATAGGATTCTGGGTCGATCGATGCTGAGGTGGTGGTGTTGATAGATGTTGAGGTCATGGTGTAGATCGACGCTGAGGTCATAGTGTCGATCGATTCATAGCGTCAATCGATGCTGAGGTTGAATTACTAATATCAACTTTTTCTGCTCTACTCGGCTCAGATCCATGATGTTCATCACCTTTCCGTGTAACCTCATCTGTCTGTTGAACCTGATTATCTGGCTTCTTGGCGCGAGTGTTCAGTGTTTCACATTCTCCATCTGTTTCACTATAAGGAACACCCAACATCTGACTTAATTTAAACATCAGCTTCTTCTCCCAGCATTTAACCATCATGTCCAGCATATCATCAATCTTCTTTAGTCGAGCTGCTGGAGCATCAATGATAAATTTGTTGAGAAAAGTGCTTTTAATTTCCTCCCAAAATGTTAGAGATCCTGGCTACAGTTGACTGAACCATCTAAATGCATTCCCAGAGATAGAATAGGGGAAGATCTTGCAGAGCATGTGGTATTCAGAAACTTAATTTTGCTCACTCCTTGAGACTAGATCGACAAGTTTCTTCGATGTGTTCCTTTGGATCTTCATGAGGCAAATCCTGAAAAGAGTTATGAGCTGCCCAATGATACCACACGGCTCGGCTGGAGGTCATTTATCTCAGCAACACCAATGACATCAGGGATCACAGCACCAAGTGCATTAATAAATTGTCATGTACTGCTGCGAGGACGACCTTCTTCGTTGCGTAAGATCCCATTCTCATCAGCCTTAAGTATAAGAACTTCAATTTCCTTTGTCTTCTCACAAGTGGTGTCGATCTATGCTGAGGTCTTAACGTCGATCGGCGTCATAGTGTCGGTATCGATAGACGACGAGGTGGTGGTGTCGATCGATACTTGTTTCTCTTCACTATTGATCGCTGCTTGGATGGTGCCGACTGCCCTTTTAGACTTATGGATCGTGCGTAAATCAATAGACTCCTTCTTTGTAGAGCCCCAAAATCCTCTCCTCTCTGCTTCCTGGTACTAATATGTATGTACCTGAAACACAAGAAAAACAAATTATGTAAGTAAACTAATATAGAAAAATAACCAAACTAAATCAAACAAATTGAGTCTATGGGCGAATTCTTGCTCCCCGGCAACGACACCAAATTTGAAAGGAGAGCTTTTATGTATTTCAGTGCAAACTCTATCAAATTAACTCTACGAACTACTCTTTCCAATAGAGGTCAAACTGTAGTATTTAGGGATCGAATCCACAAGGAGTGTGGGCACACAATAAACTCAATATATTCACGATTAAGCTAGGCATATAGATTAATAAGTAGTAAATAAACTATAACATATAATAGATTGATTGGTAAGTAAATAATATAATAAACAACTAGATTTTTGGTTTCAGGCAAGTGGATAATAAAGGATAAAAGCTAAGGGTATTAATCATAGAACTCAACATCTAATGTAAAAGACGACCAGCCCTCGCTGCGTGTCTAATCAATTGACTAAGTCCGATGTCTCAGCTCTCGCTTGTTGACACAGAATGACCGTCGATCGATGGCATTGATCCTGCGTCGATCGATGGTTTCTTGAGTCAATATTTATGACCTAATTTTATAACTTCAATAAATTAACTAAATGAACTCTCGTTTGTTTCTAGCAACCTAGCTCAACGCCTAACTATCCTATAATAAGGGTTCTAGTTAGCTACTCTAGAACACAAGAAATAAACACAATTCTATTGATAGATCTAATAATCACCCTAGCAATTCTATTGTTTGGCTAATCCATCAACACCATTAATAAACCCTAAACCTAACAAGATATCTACTCATACATGATCTTTGTAACAGAAATCATAGATGAATATATTAGATATAAAATAAAACCAAAGGAGTTCCAGGAGGAAGCTGAAGGAGTTCCTCCCTTCTCTCCTAACCCAAAAACAATGAATAAAAGAAAGCTCTGTAAAGCGTTGCCGTCAACAATGGCTTAAAAAACATATAAGGGTTTTAGGTTGTCCATGGGTATTATGGTAATTTGTGGTGGCGTCTGGTAAAGAAAGTCGGGCCTATCTTCTGGGATCACCGTCGATCAACACCAAGTCTGTGCCGTCGATCTACACTCATTCATCTCCCGACAACCTCCTCTCGTGAGGCAAACATACCACTCTCCAGTAAAACATGCATAACTTTGGCTGTAGGATCCTGATTGACCTCAAACCGGTGGCATTGGAAAGATAACAAAAATCCATATCTTCTTTGAAACGATCAGCTCAATCGCACGGTGGGAATGTCTCCATCCATATCTAAACATCTGACGCATCTGCACAGTTCTACATCTCTAAACGCTCCAGAATCACTAAAGTTATCCAAAACGTACCTGAACCTGGAAATATTCTAAAATATACTCCAAACACATATAATAGACTCTAAACAAGGATGATATCATGGAACAATAATGGTAAATATCAGGCCCTATCAAATGTGTACCCCATGGTTCGCGATGAACCATCGATTGATGCCCATGAGGCGCCGTCGATCGATGGCCATGAGGTGCTGTCGATCGATGCCCATGAGGTACGATCGATAAGAGACCGGTAGCTCCAGTGACCCGCCATGGGATCCTCCATACCAAGACCCTTGGCCAAAGGAAGAAGAGAGCTTAATCGTGACATTTGTAGACTACCCTAACCCTCGAGAGGCTGTAGCATCGAGGGAATGCATCCATCGTCCAGTGCTTGAGGAGTGGGACGATTTTGACAGCCTCTACTATAACGCTTGGCAGAGCGTCTCTATTGAGCCCACCAAGTTCGTCAACAGACGCACCTTGAAGAAGTTGGGGCTCATGACATACTTCAAGCAGATGGTGCGGGAGCTGGGACTGTGTACCATGGATACTAAGCCATATCCTCTCTACCCTGACCTGGTCTGAAAGTGCATCGCCACGGCTCAGGTGCTCTACAAGAGCCCCAGAGTAAAGGTGGCGAATGAGGCTACCATGAATTTTCTCATCAGAGGCATCAGGTACCGGATCACCATTTCGCAGCTCTGTGAGATCTATGGGTTCGACATTGGAACTCTTGCCTGTACAGTCGCTCCTTTCCCTGGTCAGACTACCTTTTGGGGACTCATCGCGACATGCCACTTCGACTAAGGCTCTGCTACTCAGACGGACGTCCGTCACCCCACCCTGTGCTACTTCCTGAAGGTCTTTGCGAACACTCTGCTGTGCAAGATGGAGATCAACAAGGTTAGGGTTCAGGAGCTCACACTGCTTAACTAATCCTTCAAGGACTTGGTAGGGCTCGATGATGAGGTCTTCCCACCACCAGTGAGCGATCAGCGGGAGAACTTGGGAGCTGTCTTCGCTGTGTAATTGGCGACCCTGAAGGACAAACCCTTCAAGGGTTCTGGCTCAAAGAAGGAGACGATTGGGATCCTGTTGACGCCTCTATTCAGATTTTTTGACATCAGCTTTGAGGGAGCCACAGTAGAGAGGGCAATCAGGTATATGGACGAGGGGAACTTGACAAGGACTCAGTGGCTAAAGGAGGGATGGTACTAGTCTTTTGTGGATGACGAGGGGCCTAGGATGATAGCGCTTCCGGCGCCGTTAGTTACAGATTTTGCTGATGAATCAGAGCGCCTCGCATTTTAACCTGCTGAGAAGCACCTCCACACAGCACCTATCAGGGTACGCCGCAGAGGAGGCTTCAGACCAGCCCATCCTGTAGCAGCAGCCGCGGCAGACGAACCAGCACAGCCACCTCCACCTCTCCCAACTTTCCCTCAGATCCCAGAGATCCCCATTCAGGACCATGGTGTCTCCTAAAGAGTCGTAGTGGACACACTTCCTGCCATTTGGACCAGAGTGGAGACGATGTCTAGGTGCCAGTGTTTCAGCCGTCTTAGGACCAGAGTGAGATCGCCACCAGCAGGCGCACCACAGCCTCAGCAGCCAGACATGGATACCACAGACGAGGAGTAGTCTCCTTTGTTGCTCCTTCGTCTCTTATTTCATTTTCAGACCTACGCACATACTTATTTTATTTTGTTTTGTTGCCTTTGGATTTAGACTCATTTATTTATTTATTGCTGTTTCGATGTTTTGATGTGTGTTTGAGTGTCTAACAGAGCTAACCCAAAGAGAGATGATCAGATTGGAGAGTAGACACACACAGGATTTCAGTTTGTTAGCTTAGCATCAATCGACGACGCTTCATTGCTGTTGATCGATGGCGAACTAACGAAGAGGCATAGCAGACAGTTCGAATCCACCATCGATCAACACCATCAGTTTACCATCGGTCGACGGTGATGGTTTACCATCGATCGACTTTCACCTATTACTATCAATCGATACTCCTTACGGAGTTTGGTATACTCGCCTTTCTCTAACATTGTTTACTTATGATTTAATTTTTCTTAAACCAAACCGGGATGGATTACACTGGGGACGGTCTAATTTAAGCCTGGGGGAGGTTCGCTAATACTATTTATTTGTTTTTGAGTCTTGTTTACTATATCTGTGAATTTTTCAAAAAGTTTTTATTGTGTCAAGAAAAGTACTATGATCAAGATTTATTAATGACAAACCACACTTTAGCTTCATTCTTAGAAAGTTGTTTGCAGAGATTACTAGAGATACCAAAGTGGATCATCATGCCACTATATCGCCCTTTCTTAGAAAGTTTGAAGGAACCAAAGCTGATTTCCAACACTAATCCTGACATTATTTGCTTGCTTTGGGGCTTGGTATACACTGTATCGGATTCCTTTTGCAAGTCTGTAGGAACAAGTCATTGCACCTCTGATTCCCATCTCTCTCTCTCTCTCTCTCTCTCTCTCTCTCTCTCTCTCTCTCTCTCTCTCTCTCTCTCTCTCTCTCTCTCTCTCTCTCTCTCTCTCTCTCTCTCTCTTCAGCATCTACTTAAAAGCTTAAAAGATTCAGATGACTTCCTGAGATGCAGAGGGGTAGGTACATTACCGATGACCCAATTATTCTAAGTCGGAGGAACGATCACACATTGTTGGAAGCGAGGGATAGGTACATTACTTATTACCCCACTATTCGCCTACAACTTTATAAAAAAATTGAAAATGAGATGGCAATATGGATTGTATCAGCATCGTTGTCCACTAAATTTGAGATCCAAAAAGAGTCAGAGAAGAGAGAAAAGGGGGAAGAAAGGGATCAGAGAAGACTTTGGGCCTGGTTATCCAGTATTGCAAGGGTAAGAATTCATGTGTCCTTTGATCAATACTCCCAGGGTAAAGTCTGCACTTTTATTTTATGCAAAGAAATGAAATCAGTAGATGGGCGAGTCAAGCTAGTACTTTCTAAGTTGTAGGTAGAATGTAATTGATTGCTATACTAGGATAGGGTATATAAAGTTTCTCTGTTATTGACTTAATAGGATGTGGTTGCAACAAAGTAGGGTGACAATTATAGTTTGACATTATGTGAGTCTCCGGTTTTCAAAACCTCTTTCACATGCTTTGTTTTCTTTAGAACAAGCAAAATGTTAAATATGGGGGAGTTGATATGCTATGGATTTTATCTATTTTACCTTTGATATATAGAGTGTTTTAGATTTTTTTATATGCATTTGTTATTGTTTTAGAGTATTTACAGGTCTAGGTACTCATTGGAAGCAATTGGAGCTTTTGAGCTATTTTGGAGCATTTAGGATGCTCAGCCAGAAACTCAAAATCGAATCTATTTTATGCGTGAACCATCAATTGACAGCCAAGTTGAATGCGAGATTAATGAAGGCTTGAGACATTACAAGTTTTTCCCAGAAGTTCTATGATTTGCAAGACAAGCCCCTGGCCAAAAATTAGGCTACTTATTAGGTTTTTCTATCTTAGTTTTAACCTAAGCCGAGAAGACCTAAGAAAGAATTGTCTTCTAAGTTACACAAAAGTTTTAGAATTGAGAGTTGGAACACCTTGTTACATCTATTAGAGAGAGAGATCTGATCATCATTTCAGAGAAAATCTTGAACTCCTTATATTTTTACTTAGTTTATTCTATGAAATTTATTCAGACTTTAATGATGTTCTTTATCGCTATGTATGAGTAATTCATTGTTAGATTTAGGGTTATTCAATGGTAGTAATGTATTGTTGATTTTATAGAATTGTTAGGGTAATCTTATTGGTTCTTTGTTTAAGTTTCTCTTAATGCTAAGTTGAACTTGATCACCTCAATCTTAGAAATTAGGGTTCTATGGCGCAAACGAGAGATTGGTTATAACCTGAAACCTATCTTAAAAAATCTAAATAACCGGTAACAAACGAGAGTTGAATTGGAAGTTTAGAGAACCCATCAAACCACGAAACTAGTATTATTTAGAATGAGCGTCGATCAGTACCACCATACGGACATCGATCGACACTCCGTTGAGATGCGTAACAGAGATCTCCTAAACCCTAAGATTTGGGTTCAAGAACGGTGCTTAATTAAAACCCTTGAAATCTATTAGTTGCATTACCTAATCCTTCTTGAGAAGTAGATCCTCCGCCTCCAACTTTATACTGTTATGATCCAGAGGAAGAATTTGAGGCCGAAGATGTCACACAAACACAACTGGAGGAACCCACTAGTGTTAAAAACAGGGGAAAGCGCAAAGTAAATGATCCTGGTTCCGAGTCTCGAAAGAAACAACTGCTTTGTCAACGGGCAGCTGAACATAGTGTTGGTGTATCAGGTGAAATCAAGAGCTTCATTGAAGGTTTGTTCACTGCTTCCTTCAACTCTTTAAAGGAGACGATGCCGAAGGACATCAAGGACGGTTTGATAAGCTCGACAATGAAATAGTGCAACTCAAGGAAACAGTGAGGAAGAGTATGAGTGCAGATAAAGTGGGAAAAGACCAAGTCAATGCTTCTGATATTTCTGGTCCTTCATCATCTTTTGGTAAAGTGGGAATAGACAAACAAAAAAATGCGATAGTAAGTCAAGCATAAAAGATGATAATGAGTCAAACAACTCTGAAACAGAATTTGCATAAACATAAACAACTTAAACATAGTCTATATTGCTCTATCACATGTCCTCTTGTTGTGATTTCCATGACCACAGCGACTGCATTTGCGGGCTCTTGAGTTCCTCGAGACGAACGCATCTTGTCTTCAACAGTCTCGTATCTGTGTTTCCGTCTTCTACCTGCACCTCGTCTAGTCTCAGGAGGAAGGACTTTAAACTCTTGCACTTGAGATGGAACAATCCAAGAATCTTCTGAGACACTAACAGGATTAATGCTTTCTTCATAAGCCGAGTTCCATGAGGCAGTGGTGTATAAGTCGTTAGTGAATGTGTGCGGTTTTTTGCCTACAGTAAAGCCTGTTTTGATGGCGTGCCTGTATGGGATTTTCAACAAATCAAATTTCCCACAAGAACATGTGCGTCTGACCAAGTCGACCGTGCAGTCTAAACTGTCTCCTTGAACCAAAAATCTGTCATCACTAAATTGGAAAACCTTAAAAATTTTACCCTTCGCAATCCTTCTGTCAATCTTCTTCTCCACGGCAATGGTCAATGGATGTGAATGCTTAGAACTTAATGTTCTACGTTAAGAAAACCAACAAGTCATCATCTCCCTAATGCTTTCCAACAAAGACATTCCTTGAAACTCTCTTGGCGAACGCAAAGCCGAATTTATCGATTCCGCAGGGTTATTAGTCCTGATATCATACCTGTAACCCTGAAATTGACAACAGGCCATTAGGTATTTCCCAATTGCAGGTCTAATAGAGAAAATAGCAGTGAACATCTTATTAAAATCAGCAACGTGATAAGCTTTAGAAGCCTTTGCGACTAGACCAGCCAGACCTTTCCCCTTGTAATATGTTACAATATTAGACAGCAAGTGGGGTATGCAAATTCCATGATGAGCTTGAGGGTAAACAGTTGCTAAAGCTTTAGCTATTGAGGGATTCCTATCAGACACAAAAGCTAAATTATGCTCGTCAGTAATGACCACATTAAGTTGCCTCATAAAGCACTCCCACAAGCGGTCATTCTCAGAGTCGACAACCCCAAATGCCATAGGATATAAATTCGAATTTCCATCTAATGCAGTAGCAGCCAGTAGTACTCCTTTGTATTTGCTCTTCAAGAAATACCATGCACAACAATAACTTTTCGAATACCAGCATAAAAACCGCGAACACTCTGGAAAAAATAGATGAGGAGGAATCTGAATCTCCCATCAGGATCAGTTTCATAACAGGTGTGTGACCCTGGATTAGCTTCACTCAGCATGTGCAAGTATTTGTGAATTTTTTCAAAACCTTTCTCTGGAATACCTTTCACTGTGGCGATTGCATACTCACGTGCATCATATGGTTTTTTTAAAACCATAGTTGTTTTGTGCTGTTTTATCAAAATTCCCTTATATTTATATTGGTAACAAATAATTTTTTTAAGGAAATATTCCTTATCAGAAGGTGTAGATGCAATATGGAAATATGCTAGTAATGTTAATATGGAAATATGCTAATAATGTAAATATGGAAATATGATAATAAACTAACTAGATATAAATGTAAATATGTGAGATCTAGGGTTTCATGCAAGTGGATTATAGAGGATAGAAACTAAAGTTATTAATCACAGAACTCGATATCTAATGTAAAAGACGACCAACTCTCGCTGCAAGTATAATCTATTGACTAAGTCCAATGTCTTAGCTCTCGCTTGTTGACACGGAATGACCGTTTATCGATGGCAATGATCCTGCGTGGATCGATGGTTTCTAGAGTCAAGCTTTATGACCTAATTCGATAAGTTCACTAGATTAACTAAATCAACTCTCATTTGTTTCTAGCAACCTAGCTCAACAGGATTAATTCTGATAGTAGACCATGCTCTCGCTTGCACCTAACTATCATATTATCAGGGTTCTAGTTATCTACTCTAGAACACAAGCAATAAACACAATTCTATTGATAGATCTAATAATAAACCTAACAATTCTATTGTTTGGCTAATCCATCAATACCATTAATAAACCCTAAACCTAGTTGATAACTACTCAGACATAATCAAAGTAAGAATAATAATCCGAATATAATGCATAGATAAAACACTAGGGTTCCAATACAAATCTCCCCAAATAAATCCTAGAACTATGATGGAGTGCTGGTGCACACAACAAAGTACAATTAATAGAACCCAGCACTCTAGCACAACACCGCACACCTTTTAGGTGGAATAGATAAAGTATAAATATAAAACACTAAAGATTAAGTCAAAACTCGGATAGGGGTAATCTTGTAATCTTGTGTCATGTGTCTAACTTGGACTTGAAATCGGCTGACTGCGAATTTATCATCGATCGATGTCAGCTGTGCGGCATCGATCGATCTTGGTCAAGTAACGTCGGTCGACGCCAAGGTAGTGTTGTCGATCGACAACAGTCTTGTACTTCAACTCTCACAACGATCAGCTACGAGTTATTCTCATCTAAATGCTCCAAAACCTCCAAGTATCTCCATATATCTCCAAAACGTGTATGGACCTGTAAAGACCTTAAAACATAGCCTATACACACATAATATACCCTAAATAGAGCCAATAACATGCCTGAAATTGGTATTAAATAGGTTATATCAACTCCCCTAGACTTAACCTTTTGATTGTTGATGTGGGGTTTTATTTCACTTTCAAATTAACCTTATATTCCAACGTTACTCTCTCAAATAAGAGGTTCAGTGTAGTACATAGGGATCGAATCCACAGAGACTCTAGGATTGCACAAAAAACATATTGTTTTCGAATTAAAGCTAGATGAATTATAACAATAGTAATAAAAGCGATCTTTAAGATTGATTTGGTTTGTGAAAATTAATTTAGGAGGTTAGACTTAGGGAAATTCTCAGGTAGATTTTAA